>BJBW01008205.1:63869-81919 GCA_004320125.1 Scolopax mira
ATAAACAGTCTAGAAATCAAAACATTCCAAAATAAATAAATTTTAAGCACTACTGATGCATTACAGCACAGTTACACACGTAACTGCTCCTCAGGCTTCCAATGCTTACTACAAGCTCTTCAGATAAGACTTTGTTTATGGATTTACTTCAAATATATAAACTAGGCTTACCTACGGGAGGCCTATTTTTGCAAATTAAATCAAGACCAACCCCATAACTTTAAATCACTACAGAAAAGCTCGCAGACATGTCTTTTACAGATCCAATAGGAGAACTCATAGCTGATTTTAATTCCAGTAGTGCCAAACACCACGCATTCCAGAACTAGTAAATTGTGTATCCAATTATCACTTGTACAGTTCAAGGGACTGCATTTAAATGAAGATTATGAAAATTAAATGGACTTGAAATGCCTTTTTACTAGAAAAATGGGTGTTGAAATTGACAGTTGCTCAGGGAAAGTGCTTCTAAAAGTATTAATAGTTTTACTGTGAGTGGTTTTAATAAAGATTTAAGTTGCCAAGTTTTCTTCTTGTTGCCCCTTCCTGCTGTGACAAGGTCACCTACAAGGCTCAGAAAAAAAGGAAGAGGCCAATCACTGAGAACCAAGGATTTCAGCAGGAATGGCTCTGTGTTAGAGCACAGGAGCCGAGTCCTAAGCTGCTGGACCTCCCATTCTTCCTTTGCATCCACATGGACCACAGCAGGACAAGACACAATATTGAGGTGCTCTTGAGAAGCCCTGTTTGGCTACATCTGCTGACAGGCTCTATGGAACATCAGGCTCCAGAACTCTGCAGGTAATAGCAGAAGTAACACTGGGGGGGAGGAAGGAGGGGGCGAGGGGGGGACAACCTAAACTAAAAAAGAACAAGCAAACAGGAAAAAAAAAAACCCCACAACCAAACCATAGAGGAAGCTTGCCTCTAAATGAGGAGCAGGCTCTACAAAAAGAAAAGTCTGGACATGCTGAAACACTCTAATTTATGGAAAAATGCAACTGGGCAGGTTCACTTAGTGCAAACCCCACATGATTTTATGGAACCTGTACATCCAAATGCCTTTTCCTTCCCTGTCACTTCTGCAGTACCTTTTCATAAACAAAGCCTTCTTTTCATAAACAAATCCAACTCAATAAAGCCTTAAAAACCTCTTTCAGAGTCTCAAGCAATAAGATCAGTAGAAATTATATCATCTCCCAGTTACTGGCCTCTGCTTTCCTGCAGCATGACCACAGCAGAAGATCTAATATCACTGTGCTAATTCTAACTCACAAACTGAAATATTCTGTTTCTGAAATATCAAGACCTTACATTTTAAGCTTAGGATACAATTTTGAAAAGGTGAGATCAATTAAAAGAGATCCAACTTGGCAAACTAGGGATAAAAATAACATTTCCAAATAAATCTTTAGGGAGAAATTTCAAACAACCAACACCTATGTTTGAGTTATTTTGTTAATCTCAATCCCAATGCCTGAAACCAAGTGACTTCCCAATATATTGCTTCCAAAGCAGAGACAGCACAGAAATATTTAATGCAAAGAAGGTCAAATAAAAATCACTTGGCATAATTTTACTGTCACAGACAGGAGGATGAAAAATGAAGGAAAGCAGCTACAAATATTCCAGATTTAAGTTCCTACCCAGCAGACACACCTGATAGAACTGATGCTGTCTATAACACCACCAGCTGCAAGAACATTCCCAAGGCAACAAAAGTAATGTTTCGTTCAGAGATGGAAAGATAGTTCTTTTACTTCAAAGCCACTGCAAGACTTTTATTGGGAGTTCTGGCTTCGGTGCCTGCTAGAACAATGCACAACAGCCTATTTGAGAGCACAATGAAAGCACAGCATTCTCAGAGCTGGCAAGAAAACCTTCTTCACTCCCCTTGTGCCAGGCAGTGGTTTTTCTTCAGGAAGAAGATGCACAAAACAAACAAAAAAAAATCACCAGCTCTTTTGGCTTTGTTTATGTCACAGATCCCATGCTACTAACATTGGATTTTTCTTTTATCTTAAATAAAGCTTTTAAAGCAGCACGATGCAAATGTTATCCTTAATGTGACTGCATTTCTGCACATAGAACGCAGAATAATCACAGATTTAGCCACAGATTCATTCTCATATTAAAAACCTTTAGGGATTTCCTGCCAAGTGATTCAGTACTTAATTTTGCCCTTTAAGATGGGCTATATATGAGAATACTAAAAGACTCACTGAGTGATATTGGAATGGTTCACCTTTTTCTTGTGATTCAGTCTATTTAGAATAAATATGAAAGATGCAAAGGGTTTGGAACTTTTTTTTTTAAATGAATTTTTAAACCAACAATGGCTTCTTCAAAAATTTCTCCTGGGGGTGTCACACCACAGGTAAGCAAGAACCTTAAAAATAATGACAAATTTTCAAATTTGTTTTTGTAAAATTCCATATGTTTGTATCATTGGGTATCATAACATGCACACACAAAAAAAACCCCAGTGGCAGAAAGAAGGAGAGGAGCACTGTTCCTTAAAAACAAAAAAATAATCTTCAAGAACTTGCAAAAAGGAGAAAACGTTGCTTTTCTCCCAATATTCTTTACAGAAAGGCTGCTGAAATTAAGAACATTCAAACAGAAGCTTGAAATGCTTTAACATAAGCCAAGTGAAAAGAGAAAAATCCAATAAAGTTGTACAGAAAAACCCCACATTGCCTATTACTGAGACTAATTTCATTTTCATATTTGCCTCCGAGTCATGAGTTCTTGCATTATGTGGCATCCGAGCATTCAGACATATTATTTCAGTATTTTGCAGTGTCCTCAGCAGCACATGTTCCCCATCCTTCTCCTTTGCACATAGTTCTTCAAACTTTCAGCTAATCAAAAGAAATTTTGGGGATCTTAACTTCCGTTTTTAGTCCTGGCCTACTTAAAAAAAAAAAACTAAAGGGAACCCAGAACTATTAAGACACTCTTCTCTTTTTTTGAAAATGAGTAAGAGGGAACAATCTTTTTGTTCCTCCCTTGATCAGATTGAGGCAAACAGGCTTAGAGGCTCTCAAGAGCTGTTAAGGATTCGCCCAGCCTGGTATAATCTATGGAGGGAAAGCAGCTGGAGAAGAAAGAGGCAACCTGCAGGTGGGATAGATTTGATTTCACATCAAACCACACGCATTGCCATGGCACTCCGGGATGATGATGGTTGGATGCCTTCCTTTTTCTTCCTTCGGACTCCTTTTGGAGCTCTTAGTTACTCACATCACACCAATCAATTTTTCCAGTGATCAAGGATGAATGGCTGATAAGAAAATCTTGACAGATCACATGGAGGCAGCTGACTTTGAGCAAGTAAAGCCTTTGAGAAAAGAAACTCTGGGTATTTCTGCAAAACCTCCCCTAGGAAATAACTTCAGATCTAACTCACCTCGATTTCTACCGTCCTCAATCTTCCATACCTTTCCCATAAGAACTAGCTTTCTTTATGACAACGTATCTCCAGATAAAGACAGAGTGACAAATTAAAAGAGAACACACAAACTATGTCAAGATCTGTACAGGTTCCATCTCTGTGGAATTTCAACTGAGTAGACACCACACTGGGCTCAACCACACTGTGATGGTAACTGTGTATGTAAAGCAGTCTCCATCCTAATTTTTGAGCAAATTTGGTTTCATAATGACAATTAGGGTCTTCCTTCCTTCCTTTAGGGAGAGTCCAAACTGAGGCCTCTAGAAAGCCAATTTGCTGAGCTCTTTCCAGTATCCTGAACTTCAGTGCAAGACGAGAGGCTCTCTCTGCTCAAATAACCCAAAACTGAACCAGCAGCAAACACTTCCAGGTGCCTGTTTTGCAGAGAGGATTCCCAATGCAGCCAAGCACTGCTGTCGTGTTCTACCTGAACTGCATGTCATTGGAAATTGGGAGAAAACAAAAACGTAGACTCTCAAATTTATCACAAATGAAGGAACAAGGGACAAACGAGGTTCCAATCCCTGCATCAGTTCTGATGAGGAAAGGACACATGACTCAAGGTACAGAAAAGCACATGTGCAGCACCAGCATCTGCATTCCAGCTGTCTCCACCCCTCAGGCTTTCTGCTGAAACTTCATTAGTCTAACAAATGCATTAATGACAATTTAAAATGAAACTGCACTTGAAGGAGAGGCAGGGGGAAGGGGGAAAAAAAAGAAATGTGGCAGGTACCCTTGGCAGCAGTCTTAAAGGACAGGCATTTACAATTATGTGATCGTTTTAACAAGGCAGCTTTCCTTCCTCTGAAAGATTTTTGTCCTCTGCAGCTTATCCGATGCGCTCAGCAGTTCTATTTATATAGATGTGACTCACCTTCGAACCGCCTCAGAAAAATCTACCTCTTCCACTTTCCCTTGAAAGAAATAAAAATAATAACCAAGGAAAACTATTGTGATAATCGGATCGCTTTGGAAAGTTCATGCCGAAATGTTGACAAGACTAAAGACAATGTAATATTCAAGGTTGAGAGTGCTCAAAAACCCACGAGGGGATCTGGGGTGCGCGGGGGGGAACTGCCAGACCAGAATGACACTGCCATATGCCAAGCCCTGCAACAGCAGCAGGAATAAGACCTAAGACCTCATCTGCATGCAGAACATCATTTCAAAGGTGTCTTTGGGGTCAGACAAGTTACACAGAGACTTTTTTTTTAACTCTAGGTTCCTCAAGTGAATTGTTATATTGTTTTTATTGTTATATTTTTCTTATTTTGAAGAAATGTCCTCAATAAAGGAGAAAGCAGGGAAGCTTGGCTGGAAAGTTAGGTAGACATGTCCCTAGAGATCCCTCGTCTGAAGTCTGGGAAAAACAGGCTCTGATCTACTCTGGTACTCCATAGCCTGCAAAAGAGAAATATTTTGCAGATGGTGTTCCTGAGGGGGTGTGGGAGGCAGAGAAAAATAACTTCTCCGGATTCAGTCTTTCTACAATGCCTAAAGGTAAAAAGGAATCAGACTTCTCTCACTTCTTCAAATTCTAGTTTTTTTGGTTGTTGTTATTTAGCTCACTCCCAGCTGCTCCCTTCTCTCAGCTCCCTGGAAGCCCATCCACATGCTCCCTCCTCCACCACACCTCATCCCCTTCAGCTGGGCAAAACTGCCTCAAGGTCACCCAGTCTTCACTTCCTGACAGCTCTTTCCTCCCAAGAGCTCCTCATCAATTGTACAAAAAGAAAGGGATTTTATCTTTTCTCATCTCTGTCACAGGTTCAGAACAGCCAGACTCACAGCCACCAAAACAGATTTAGTTAAAGCAATCAGTGCTTCTTGGGTACCTGTCCTTCCTTCCCTACAGGACTGCTTGTGAGCTCTGTTTCAAGGACCTATGTTGAAACTGGGAGTCACAACAAGTCATAATGGCTTCGGAACAAATTACTGATTCATCATCGATACCGGCAATAGGGCTGATTTGATAAATAACATCACTTCACTCTAGAAAGCAGTAAGCAGTTCTGACAGAATAAAGCCAAAAACTCTCATTCTGTCCTCTACCACGTCCCAGCTATTTCAGTTAATTGCAGATGATGTATCACCTACGGCAATGTCTTTTGTTTAGAAGTACATAACATCAACAGCATTCCTTGTTCTAATAAGAAAAAACGTTTCGCATTTTTGTTTGCTTTAAAGCTCAGTAGAAAAAGATCAATTTCTTCCTTCATGCCCCAACTGGCAAAACTTAATGGTAATAATCTCTACTTAGAAAAGGCCAAGTTGTTCTTCCCAAATTCCTCAGCTGTAAGTAATCTTATGTGAACCACTGTGAAAGAAGTAAAATCCAGCTTGTCCTCCTATACAGACATGAGCTGAAGTGTCAGTGTTCCTCAGCAAGGTCCAAACGCTCAGCACACAACACGTAGGTCTACGTGCAGTTAAATATGTGCTGAAATGCTTCCATGAAGCAAAGGGCCAAGACAAACCTCCTAAATAGCAGCCACTTCTCCTGGTCCTTGTGTGTTCTACTGCAAAAATGCAGCTGTCTTGGATGCCGAGATTCCACCATCAGCCTACCCTAGAATCCAAGATACATCCTCCTGTTTGAGGCCCACCAGGTCCCACGGCTAAGTGGACAGCACAGATTTAGAGGAACAGGAAGGAGGGGCTCTGCAGCAACTCTTTCATTCCCATCCTCTTCAGGACGGAGAGGAATTTAAGCTCTCAAACCATCAGAGCTATTAAGAAACCAGGAGGTGCTCCAGCTACCTGCAGGCTCTCACAGAACACAGGAAGACCGTTTTGGTAGAGAAACTGCACAGGATGACCTTGAATTTCCTCCTCTGGTGCAAAACTCATTTAAGTACACCCCACCTCACACTCGCTCTGGCATTTCAAATGCCAGCAATAAGGTGTCCTTGTTGCGTTTGGTTTCAATGGCCAAGTCCTGGGAATGGAAACTGAATCAGGGCAGAGTCGGTTAAACAAAATTTTTGCTTTACTGCTGCCTAATTAGATGATGCTGACTAATCCTCTGCATTACTTTACAGTGAAAGGAACCCAGCAGGAGTGTTAAGATGGGGTTTTAAAGAGCTAAAAGCCATGAGTGATCTCCTTTTACAGAGGGTATTTCTGTTGCACAAGTCACTTCCATCAAGTGTTCTTCTCCAGGCTTATATTCTCCACAAAATGTCTCTGTGGCCTACAGCGTCAGGAGTTCAAAGAACAGCAAAAGGAAACAGAAAAGATGAAGAGAAGAAAAAGCTGGACACAATCTCCTACAAAATTTTCCATACAGAAGCGCCTACAATGAGAAATGATTTGCAGGATTGGCTTCTTGACCTACCATTAAGTAAACAGGGACTATAAATTTTTGCTCTCCTCTTGCAAAAATGTAGGCATGTGACTAACTGTAACCATAATGCAGCCCCTTCCCAAATGCTCTAACAATCCCTCACAGCTTTACAAGACCCAACACCATTAGAAACGTAAACCTAAAGCGTTCCAGTCGTTTTTCTTTTCCTGCTAAACCCCAGCTGCAAAATACACAAGGTGAAAAGACAAAGGCCCCAGAGTGAACTATTCACGGATGAGAAATCATTATCCATCTTTTTTGAAGCGGTAACAATGACATCATCAATTATGTCAGCATATGACCAGGTTCCTATGGCAAGGAAAATTTTTTTCTCCCAGCTTAGCTTGTTAAGTTTATAATTAATTAGGCAACACAACAGCCTTATGGAAAGACAAGGCAAAAAACAGTAGGAGCTCCATCAGCAGGGGTCATAAAGTTAAAACCGAGTTGTTTGGCAGCTCAAACTCCATAGTGGTGTTGAGTACGTAGAAGTCCATAAAAAGCTTATTTTCAGTCATGTCAGCCAAGGGAAAACAAACACACTTCGTAGCTGTGAGTTCTCACTAAAATTTGAAGCAAAATGACTTCAATGCTCCAGTGCTTTACCTTTCATGATGCAGATTTCCCAAAATCATTGAAAGGTAGACAGCGCTCTTAATTTAACTTGCAGCCTAACTTCTTCTGAGAAGATCATAGCTGGGAGAAGTTCATCCCTCCACGGTCAGGATGCTCGAGGCCTCATGTACCAGCTCAGAGCAGTGCCAGCTGCAAGTTAAGGACCAACTGCTACATCTTCTTTAGGTTCCTGCATGGGCAGGCATCTTGAACTGCCTTCCAAAAGTACTTCGGAAAGGACAATTTTTGAACGACAGCTTTTTCCTTAAAAGTAACTCAACATAAACAGCTTTCTGCTCAACAGTGTAGCTCCTGAAAGCTCTACAAGGTCAGAGATGTCTCCTTCCTTTAGTGACAAAACCAGGTCAACAGAACTGCCTACTTACTTCAATTACTTCCCAACAGCTAATCCCCTGGGAGCAATGTGAGGGCTGCAGTACTCACTGAGGTCAGATTTTTAAAGTCTCAGGCTTACCTGAACATGCAAGTTGGCTCGACAACCAGTGATTATGCAGAAATTGGGGTTAGGGAAGGAGGAGAGGCCAAGAAGAGAGACAGCTGGATTTTCAGAGCTCCCAGGTTTGTTCAAGGGAAAAATAAGAACCCCTTCTACTGACACCGCAGATATGCTTGATCAGGAAGCAGAATGAATAAACCCACGTCCACATAGGTATTTTCAAAGTTCAACTGCTTTCAAAACAACTTCTCAGGTATACCTGCAGGTAAGCCTCTACATTGCACGGAGCTTTTTAGATCTTATATTTTTACAGGCAGACAACTTTACAACTACCTACTGCAATAATGCTCAAAAAAATGTAGATGCATACATATTCTTGCATACAATTAAAATAATAACTAGTTCCCATAAAGGACATACACGCAGGTAGGCGAAACAATAGCTGAACCTGAGGAAGCGTGCAGGCATTAATTAAGGCAGTACAGAAATGCAGAAGATACACTGCTGGAAACAACTTTTGCTCAAGGTCACTGGTGAAGTTGTTTTAACGTGATTAATTCAGAAGCATCTAGAATATTTTAAGAGAAGCTGGCATAAAGCAGCAATCCCTATGAAGCACAACAAGAAGCCAAGGACTGTGCCTCTCCTACAAACACAAACCCCACTCCAGGCCTGGCTGGTGTTAGCTCTACTGGGAGAGGGTTAACTGGGTTCTGATGACTCACCAAGGCAGCTCCATCATTGCCCCCTCCAAACACAGTGGAGAAGCAATGTCCCTTCAAAGTCAGGACTCAGAATGCAACTCCAGGGGAAAAAAAAAAATTATTTCATTCCTTTATATGTTAGCTGTTTTCTACAGGAGTAAAGAACATCTCTTCCCCCTTGGTACCCAGGTAATGACACACAAGAAGAAACTGGAAGAATAGAAACTGGGGAGGATGAAACACCTCAGAATGTGTCTCAGGCCGAACCAAAACACATTTAATAATTTCCATGTATCTTATTCCAAACTGCATCTGACCTATTTTAGGCCTCACTGAGTTGACTATAATTAACTGTAATTTGTACAGATTTCAATTTAATACATGAACTGGCTTGCTACAAAAAAAGAAATTAAAGCAGGGCAATTTCTAAAGTTAAAAGAAGTCAGAAATTCATTTCTAAGTTAAAACATCAGACAAAAACACATCGTATATCTGGGGGGTCTATATAATATCCTTTCCAACATAACTCCAAGGTAAATATTTTAAAGATTCTTTGATGCTGTCTCAAACCTTAGCGCAAGGACAAAATGGGATTTTGTAGTTTGAAAAACTCCACTTGTCCTTCAATAAAAAAGAAAACATGCTTTAATTTTTTTTTTTTCTTAGTGCCAAGTGAGACTGTTGTATTTCAGAATCTGGTTTTGCTTTGTAATGCATTCTTAATACTTTCTGCAGCCATGACAAGGATAGATGTATGGAGTCACCTAAGGATGAGTGCAATAAAGAAGAAACTGAAAGAAAACAAACATTTAATTGGCAAAATCCTACACTTCATTGCATTTCTTCATCTCCATAAGATCCCTGCACACTACTCCCCTCAAAACAGTGTCTCCTGTAGCCCTGCCTTCCCCTATACCCCAGTACTTGGAAGAAAAAAGCCTCCAGCCAACAGTGGGCCACAAGGCTGAGGGGTTATAGAGCTGACCTGTGGGGCTGCCCCAGTGATTTTCCCTTAGGGGCTGCTCAGGAATAGAAAAAACCCAAGAGACAGGCTACATGAGTGATTCTGGGCACAGCAGTGCTCTCATGGCCACGAGCTCCAAGCTACTGTGGCCCCTAGAGAGGAAAAATAAATAAATAATAACATTATGAGCACAAAGCTTTTAAGCTTCTCTCTGGGACAGCAACAGAAGGGTCTGCCTATAATCTTAACTGCCATTAAACCTTCACAGGAAATTCAGCTCTTTTCCTTTGTCCCCATTGCATCTACAGAAGGTTACTGCATCTTTCCTACTTGACTTAGTTATCTTGGAAATCTTTGCATGAAGAACACAAATTTGTTGAGGTTCCAGTGAATCCCCAGCCACTGGTGAGACATCTACTTCATTTCAACCTCCCATTCTTCTCTCTCCTATTTTCTTACTCAAAAAAACACAACCATTTCCAGTCTCCTTCCCTTCCACTGCCACCCCCAGTGTCACACAGAATCCCAGGAGGGAAGATAAATAGAAGATAGTTCCATTTCAGAAACTCATGCAGACATTCCTCTAGGGAAAAAAAAAAACCAAAAAACAAAGCAAAAAACCCCACACACAAGAATAACTTTAACTCATTTATATATCCAGGCATTCCTTTTTCTCTCCCTTTCAGACACTTATCTATGCTACAAAATTTTCTCTGCGCATGAAGGTGAGTTATTACAAAACCCCTTTTATAGTCAGTATGACAAAAACAGAAGAAACCTACAAGGATTTTAATTAGAACGTGACATATTGTACATTTCCAAACAGATAAATCTTTCTGCCCTGCACCTCCAATTTGTTTCTTAAATGACATTTCTGTGCTTTGTATCTTTCTTTTGTTTGGAATTTGTATTTCTCTGGTAACTTTTGAAGCAGACAGCAGTTTGTGGAGCAAAGTATAAACCCATGAAATCTTTTGTAAGGAAGGAAAGCAAAAAAAAACCCTCCTGGTGCCCTTATCTGTATCAGCACCTGCATAAAAACAGCTGCTGGATTTCACTCCAACACATCCCTTCAATGAAAACAGCCACATCTGCTTCAACAGACTCAGACTTTTGCCAAAAGTTTTCCTGCCTAATACTGCAAAACCTGGCTGGGAACTGAGCTGCAATGACTTCAAATGGAAAGTAAGGCTGCTGGTTTTGCAGTGCTGTCTGGCAAAGCAGAAAAGAGATGAGGGATGGAAAGAGTGTTGGAAACAGAATTGCTAAGTAGTAGACGAGGTGACATTCAAGTAGAGGAGATAAAATAAAAGCAGCAAAACACCATTATGACTTGACAAACTTCAGATTAAGTAGCTGTAAATTGACAGAGTGTAAATAATCACCAATGATGTAAAAACAGAGTTAGGAGTACTTGGAAGTATTAACTTTCCCTGGGTAGTTGTCATTCCTACAGCCCAGACAGAACCTTTTTGCCTCCCTGCAATTTAAATTCTACCTGTTCTTCATTTGGCTTCCAAGAAATTTTTGTTCTAATTCAGGAGAATAGTCTTCTTCAGAGGAAAGTGAGTTCCTAGCACTGTAGTGAGCAAATAAATACAGCAAAGGCACATGCAACTTCCAGCTTGCAGGGTGTTGAAAAGAAAGGTTTTAAATTCATTCTAGCATTTAAACAAAGAAGGTGACGTTGGACAGAACAGTAATGAAGCTAAGGAGAACACACAAGCCACCAGTGAAGCAGAAGATGTCAGAAGAGCATTACAGAACTCTAACAAGAGGTTTGGGCTCCAAAGTGTCAACACCTACTTAGCTCCAGGCTGAACTGCAAAATGACTAGGATGTGCCCAAAAAGGCAGAAAGCTCTGTACATTTACAGAACAACTTCACTTCCAACACACTGCAAGTGCAGACAAGCCAAAAGAGAAGACTGAAGCGAGAGGAGGCAGGGCAGGAACAGCTGTATGACCCCAGATGTGCCCTACTTCTCAGCCGACAGCTCCTTCACCTCCTTGAAGCAACTTGCCAGGCTGTTGCCATCCCTCCTGCAGCAGTTCACCATCTGGTTCTGTTTCTGCTCTTCACTTCCACTTCACCCCACTTAGACCCAGTAGTAAATGCTGTCTGGCCAAATGGTGTCACTGAAAAATCCACTTCTATCCCAACTGGCATCCCAAAGACGTTGTGTGGAGGCGAGGGGAGCAGAAACACAAACACATTAGAAAAAAAATAAAAAGCACAGCGATAAACAAGAAAAAAAAAACAGGATACAGAGATAGGAATCAAAAATTTAAACAAAAAAAAAAAAAAACCCACACAAAAACTAATTGTACCAGAAGAGTAGTTCCTGCTTGCTCACTCTAAGAACTATGCATCATAACATACTCTGTATGCTTCCTTGCAGAAGCATTTCATTGAAGGGGTGCTAGGTCAGAATCATCCCATTTCTGGAAAATGCTACTGATTGGGCTTTATCCAAAATGAAAAGTGTTAATTGTTTACACCAGCAGTAGAAGCAGCAGCAATCACTGTCATCATCATTTTCTACCACTCCTCTACGGTTTTCAATTTTCACTGTTGCAGGAGACACTATTCCTCACCATTGGCACCCCTAAATGATACGAATTACTCTTGTTTCTGACTGGTTTCTTATTTATGCACTTGCTGCCACCATCCCCAAATACAGGGCTTGTCGCAGGGTTTGCTTAGTAAAGGATAATGTCCTTTGAAAAGGACCACCATTGAGAAGGGACATGGGATTTTGGCCTTCTAGTAGCATCCACGTCAGATAAAGGCTTTTGCTAAAGGCAACAGCTATTAAAAAGCATCCTTCACATTCAGATGCCCAGTTTGAATCACACTGCAGTTTTGCCTTTCTGACAGTTGACCAAACTAGTGCTGCCTGCTTTGAATTATAGCTACCCCCTCATCATAGAGAAGATTTTTATCTTGCTGACCCTTAGAAATTCTCAACTCCAATGCACATAACTGCTCCTCCACTGAAGTCAAATCAAATTTTCAGCTATTTTTCTATGCTGTAGAGATTTACATGCCATGCAGCAGCTGAGGCACTGCAGAACTCGGACAACAGACCATGTACCATTAATTCTTAAACATAAGGCAGTCACCAGAAAGGCTGCCTTTTTGAACATCACACAAAAATATTATGTTCTTCCCAACTGATCGTGTGGTTTCCAACGAGCATCGTGCTTTATATTTTGCCCAACCAAAACGCAAGCCACACTGACCACATAGCTGAAACTGTGGCTGGAAAATGGAAAACATTCACTTTCATGAATGTACTTGCAGGAAATAAATAATCATCCATTAAACACACAGAGGCATAAACAATCACATTGCACCATTCAGAACTGTTTTGACTTGTCACAGCTTAAAGAGTTTCTTTCCTAATGAAAGGGATCAGCTGAACTCCCAGTAGCTACACAAGATTCCCTGTTCTGTTTTTACCTTCCCCGATGACTGAGATGGCTGGAGCACTCCAATGTATCTACTTCTTTGAATGAAAGAAGCTATTTAGATAGAGGCTGCAAAACTTAAGGAAAACATGCAGTGACTAGAACATTGTTAGGAAAAGCTCCAGGATTCAATACAAGAAAGAAAAAGTCACTTAAGTTCCTTGCGTAGATATGGTGGAAACAAAGGTGACAATTTAACCTAGAATTAGGGCAGGAGGAAAAAATACCAAACCACCCAGTAAAAACCCAATCCAAAAGATCTACTGTTAAATGGTACCATCAGGTCACAACCATCTCTAAACTGTTTCAGGGTTTGTTGCAGTGGTTGATTTGGCTTTAGAAAAGTAAGTATAAGAAGCTTCACTTTTAGGCTCTGAACAGCTGAATCAAGTGGATTCCAAACACAGTGGACTTAGAGATAAAGAGAAACAAAGCTTTGCACAAGAACTTGTCTGCATAAAGTTATTTCCAGCACAGCTGCTCTGCTGTCAAATTTGGTTATCAAGGGACAAAACCCAGCTCATTCTCTGCCTTGAAATACTGTCCTTTGTCCTAATTGTGAAATCAAAGTGCTCTCTTCTCCTACCCAATGATGTGTTCTGCTGTGTAATAGTCTGTTTGCATTTAACAAGACAACATTAATCAAATATTTCCAAAGTGTTCAGGCAAGAACCAATAATTTCCATAATTTGTCTCTTGTTTACTTTATATTCCAATACTTACTTTCATACTAAAAATATTGATTAGTTTTGCTTCCACGTGACTAAAGGGCAAATAAAAAAAAAAAAAATAAGGGGCAAATAATAAAAAAAAATAATAAAAACAAATGCTTGCCCCTGTCACTTCTCTCAGGTATGCTGCCCTCCTTTAGAATCCTCTCCTCTAGCTGCTGTCACATACTTTAGGAGACCTATTTATATGCAGGCTTCTTGAACATTTTCTAGACAGGGCAGGCATCCTTGTGAATTTGTCTGTAAAACCCCAAAACAGCACTGATGACTAAAAAAAATCTAAAATTAAACCCTTGCCATAGGTGAGAGGGAGACGGCAGTTCCACCAGGTGAGGTGGGCAGACAGCAGTAAGTTATTTAGCAGCTACAAATGCTTTTGAGGAAGCATTACCTCATTCTCCTCCTCCTCCACATCCATTCCCCATTGGAATAATGATAGAAAATCCACACTATTCATAAAAGACAACAAGCAAACGAAGTGCCCACACAGCAGAGGGAAAGCAGGAAGACAGAGGGACCTCTCCCTGCTTTTTTCAAAGACAACAGCCCTGACCCAGCTTTCTCCCTCTGTAGAAGGGCATCTAGACTAGATAGAAATGTTAACAAAAAAAAAAACACAATCAAAAATAGCCCCGCTAATTTTAACAATTAGAGGGTTGAAAAAACCCAGATAGAACAACTCATATTAGAGAAAAAGCATTTTAGGGCACTCCAGAAATACAAAGGGATGCTTTTTAAAGCACACACGTACCACAGAGGTCTCCTTTTCCCTTCTCCCCCACACCTAATCTCTCTCAGTTGTACACGCTGTAAACATAAGCTTCAGAATATAATGAAACAATTGTGTGAAGGAACAAATTTGTTCTTTTCCTTTATTAAAACAAAAAGGCAGAAGGGGGGATGATTTGAAACAGATTCTGAGATGGGAAAACAAAGCAATATTTGGTCCCAACGAGTCCTCCCGGTTGCACATTTTTGCTGCACCGTGGAACCAGTGTTTTGCTTCTCCTCAAACCCTCGGTACCACACATGCAGAAGATACTCCCATCCCAAATTTTCTGCCCCGCTGAACCTCTGATGTCAACCTTCCCATTTCTGCACAGCTGGAGAAGGGACTTAAGCCTTCAAGACCAGTATTACACCACAGGCGTGGAAATCACAGCGGCGCTAAAAAACCTGCTACAAACTTGCACAGGATGGATGATCTCAGCAGCAACTCACCCAAAATGCCAGCCATCAAAGCCTGTTGACTGACAAATATTCCGTGGAAGAATTGCTCCAGGAGTCCAAGATAGATGGGAATTTGTAACGTTCCTGACAGAAGGCAAAACCACAGCTCTAGCAACAAAATGGACTTTTTTTGACTCTAAGAAAGATCTAGGGATTAGCTCAGCCCACTAAAACAAAAATGATTAAAGAAAAATTGATCACCTAAACCACAAAGTTGATGACAAAAGTGAAAGAGCAGGAAGAAATTGAGGGAAAAGTCACTCTGCATATCACCCGTAGTAACAGGAGATTCAAACAGAGAAGCAATCGTTAAGAATATATGGCACTCAAATTCATAAAAGCTATTAAATTAATTCACTGTAGTCTTAAGTTACTGAGAGGAGCAATTCCTTATGAACTGATAAAGCAGCCTAACTCAAAGGTAGCAGTGAATAATTGTGATGCACAAGGTTTTTCCCAAAGCTTAAGTGCATCTTATACCCATCCACTCCCCCCCCCATCCATTAAGGACAGAAACCAGCAATGCAATTCTTTGGCCACAGCAGCAGCAACTTCAAAACAAATAAAACAATGGAGATAAGCAAGACATTCTCTTCCTGATGAACACAACGTAAAATATCTTCAGTCATAAATTGCTTTCATTTTTCAGAGACCCCTGAAGACAGGTCTTCAGTGGGATTTTAGCCTTTTATTGCACATTCACACTCCATTCTGGTACGATTAAATACAACTAAGGGATTTGATGGGGCTCTTAAAGTCTATCATATAAACGCATGGAAGGGATCCACTGCCTGAAGAGGAACCATTTTTCTGGCACTTCTCAAAGATGAGAGCGATGGCAGTTGGTCACCAACTGATTCTCACCACCAGCAGCATCCAAAAGTACCTGTGCCCATAACATAACCTGGCTGTTCAAATCTGCATTTGTGTGTCTGTGTACACTGCAATTACTTTCTTTCAATAGATAAATATAAACAAAACGTAGGATTCATTGTGGGCATGAAAAAACATTTATAGAAACTGAAGTTGCATTTAGAAAACCCCAATGTGCAATTATTGCATTCTCGTGCCCTAGACGGAGCCCACATTCACACATAAGTACACAAACCTGGTCTCAAACTCCTCCATAATTAAATCAAATTGCTGTATTACAAAATTCCAGCTTACGGGTTTCATACTTTTTGAATTTACAGCTAAGCCAAAAAGCAAAAAAAAAAAAAGAAACAGGTAAGTAAGTATTCACCACACAGAGCTGTATTTACTGCTCAGATGTTAAGCATGTAGTTAGAGAACATCCTTCCTATCTTTTAATATGGTAGAAGTAAAAAAGGATATGTGGGGAAGCAAGACGTTCAAAATACCTCCTGGGGAAAAAAAAAAAAAAAAACACAGGCACAAATACTACTTCATTGATTCACCTGAGAATCAGAACTAACTTAATTTCCAGACACCTACATTCAAGCCATGAATCACCATGTTTTACTGGCAGAAAGCCAGCGCTGCAGCTGTAGTTACTATGACAATATTGATGCCTCGGTGTTCCTTATCTTACAGATAAAGGGATCATTCAAAAATAAACAAACAACTGGGGGGGGGAAAGAGGGAGAGTCTAGGCAAGATGACGCTTAAAGAAAACACTTCACAAAACCAGCTGATATAAAATTCAAAACCTACTGAGGAAACAGTCAATCCATCACGGGAGCTATTTCTGCAACAGGACACTCCTCAACTTCCTCAGTGCCCTCTCTGGAGTGAAACTTCATTTTTGCAGCCTTCCCCCAGAGGCTGACCCTCTTCTCATGGCAGTTCATGCAGAGGAAAGGTCATTTTTTTTTATTTTTAATTTATTTTTTTTTTCTGCTTCAACATCTGTTTGCTTCTCCTGAAATATATCTGAAGAGCAGAGGCCACTCTGCCAATCCACGCCACCTCATGGCGGCACATAACGTGGTATTTTAAAAATATTTTGGTGTCCTTTAGAGTGTTTTTAACATGTCACTGAAGAAAGCACAACAGTGTAAAGCCTAGTGGATGGAAACTATCTGTTAGTGTCACCTGACAGGGAAAAGCATGTCACTGCCTGCTTCTGTGAGAACAACTGGAGAAGCACAGGAGAAGGTACGTACCGCTCAGCAGCGGTGTCTTCATTTTGCCTGAAGCTTTTGAAATTAATTTCCAGCATGACAATAAACACCACTTAGATGACATAGATTGTTTATTTGCAATGTAATTGTTGTTAGACAGTTGCACTGTCATTTCTGCTAATTACAGAGGACTCTGCAGTTTGCTACTGTACAAATCAGTAGTATACATGATCTCGCACTGCTCTCCACACTTCCCCCAAATTATTAATATAAGTTAATATCTTATGCTTGAAAGAGCTTCTGCTCTTCTCGCTGGGCAAGGGACTTGTGTTGCAAAGGACTCCAACACAGAGTCCCTTTTTGCATTATGGCCTCTATGGTCGTAGCAGAGAAGCACATCTGGCCCTCATTAAAAATGCAATACGGTCCTGGTGAATGTGTTTTCCCTAAAACATGCATAAAATTCACACTAAATAATGAAATTGCCTTTTAAAAAGGGGCTAGGCCATCTAGTCATTCTGAAAACCTGACTAAAAACATAAAAAAAGCTTCCTGTAGCATTCTCGAGTCCTATTACAATTACCAGAATTTTTCCTAAATACCCTCAAAACTGTGCTGCAGGAAAGTTGTGCTCCTAAGAAAGCAACAATTAGCACTAGTCTCTTCCTTTTTATTTTTTTTTTAAAGCTTCAGAGCTTGAAAACTACTTTAGCTAGAAGCTTTCTCCAGTCAAAAATGAAGTCAATATCAAAGACATCCCCTTAAGGCCTGATAACTGAGAAAGCACCAGATCTGAGTACATATGCCACCAGAAAAGCCTAATAATCCCAGTAATTCTAGTATCTCTGCTAGGTTTAAAGATTAATGCTTTACATAATTCAATATATGGCAGTTTAGAATTTCAGCAATAGATTCTCACTGCTAAAATTATATGACAAAACTAGTGCAAAGCAGTTATCATCATGATCTTATAACTTCATGTCTTA
>BJBW01008205.1:81981-111068 GCA_004320125.1 Scolopax mira
TTTTTTTCTTTTCTCTTTTTTTAAAAAGGATATGGTTCTAAACCTACATTCAGGAAGAAAAAGAAGTTTTGTCCCCTGTATCTTCACATTTGATGGCACTCCAAGACAGTTAATGATGCTGCAGAAGCCTCTAGTTAATTGCCAAGAGTAATCTCAATTCTTGAGGGGCATCTTACAACTGCAAGGCCACTCTAACCACACAAACACACTTGATTAGCAAACACGAGGTTAGCTATCAAAAAAAAGAGAAACCTCATGCCTCACACGTACACCTCAGTATTACAACCTGAATTTACTACGTACTACTGTCTGGCACTGAAAAAATATACAGAATAAAGACAATTCATTCTTACTGGCAACACAAAATACTCTTGAGAGCCTACAAAGCCCAACTGAGCACTGGAAACGCGGCCTAACTGAGGCTGTTAAAGGATGCAGAACAGTTGCAGTTTCTGGAGAGCAACATACATCCACCTTCTCTTTAGTAGGGAATTTGAAGCGTGTTCAGGCAAAAAAAGCTATTACATGTCTCATCTTGCCTGTCTAAGGCCTTCCAGGTACGCTGCTATACCTGTATATTAAGCAATCACCAGGTAAAAGGGAGTTTTCTTTGTACTTAATGAGCAACTCTTATCCTATGGTGTTCAAATTTGCTTTTTCTATAGTTTGTCCCTTGTGGGGACAAGGTGAATGACAAGGAGGAGCCAAAAATAGCTGTTACTCTTCCATAGAAAACAAATGGCTATTAAAGGCACCGAGTTGTCCACCCACATTTCAGGTAGTTTGAAAAGATTTAGAGTATTACTTTATGTTGATCTTGTCAAAGACTCTTTGGAACTGTCAGGAAACAGCAGCTGTCTGTCTGTCTGTCTCAGGGACCAGATCTCCAGGAGTGCAGAGTACCCGGAATTCCAGGTGACACCTGGGGGTCAGGAAGGTCTAGGCACATTCAGTACGAACCACCAGGGAATCTTGGCCCATTTTGCTTTACAAGTTGCATTTCCTCCTAGTCATTAGGACAAGCCTGCCTCTCCTCAACATACCCACCCCTCTCGGCCTCAAACCTCTGATTCATTTCACTTACCTCTTCCTCTCCTCATCCTACCCACACCCAGCTCCTGGGTTGCGATCTGACTTCACCCCTATGTACTCTGCCTCTCAGTGCTCAGCAGAGAGCTGGTAGAGTTAAACCCCTCTTGAAAATACAGGTTAGAGAGGCTGGTCATGCAACCATCAAACGAACACGAGACAGATCCAAGGACAAGCAGAGCTAAGGCTGAAGATTGCTCTTAGTCAGAAGAGTTGTAAGTTACCACTGAAAATGAACAAGATTCAATACTGCCTCCAATGCACTGTCCCTTCACTACAGTCATGAAAAAAAAAAACCACCAACAAACCAAACCCAGCCAAAAAGCAAAATCCTGAAGCACTGTAAGAAGAGACAGAATCTGAACTTCCCAACAGAGACAGATTAAAAAAACCAGCATGTTTTGTTTGGAGTAGTTACTCAGAACTGAGAAAATTCTGTGGAAATCACTGCAAAGCAGGAAATGAGCATTTTCTGGTTCAATTTATTAGCAACGCTATAATGGCACCAACAAGACTCTTGCTAGAAAATGAGAATAACTTCAGCAGAGCAGACTGCAAGTCAAGCATCCCTGTTCTGTTTCAAGCTCTAGACCCATTTTTTGTTTGACACAGGAAAGGCTTTGCTGAGCATCTTTATTTCCCAGTGACTTCAAATGCTTACAGTTTTTCTCCTCTGTGTTTTTGCTTTTCCATGTCCAGAATGGAGACAGCTCTCTTATTATTTCATTTCAGAGCACTGTTAGCAGCTCTAGTAATTATAAAACACTGAGTTCACCAAATGAAACATATACACATGCTATAAGTAACTGCGTGATCTTCCTGTAACTCTCCCTATACATGTTTTTTCCTCCTTCCCCTGGCAGCCAAAACTGGAATAGGAGTGTGGTCCACCAAGAAAACAGCAAGAATTCAATTTCAGCACATCCCGCATCCATTACACACACAGGCTGAGGAGTCATCATCTGTCATAAAAGTGAGCGTTGAAAAGAACAAAAAGAAGAAATAAAGATTTTTAAATCCCTGTCTGCAATTTGGTTCAGTTTAAATTATTTCTGAGGCAAAAATCCCAGCTCTTCACAAACAATTTGCTTTACAATGATTAGCCAGCCTTAGCAGAATGGCATAACGATCTCAAGAGAAGGGACCACTTTGTCAGAGGCAAGGAAATTACCCAGACTTTACCTTCAGTTTACCATCACCTTTAACAAGGTGCTTCTTGCTCAAATCAGGGATTCAGCACTGCTGCTTTATGGAGCAGAAAATAAAAGAAGTGTCTAGGGATGAAATATTCTTCCCACAAGTGAAACTGAGAAAAGAAACAGAAAGCCAGTTGTAATAATCTAAGGTGTTACTATTAATCATTTGCACAGCAGCACTGTTTGAAATACATCATTTAATGGGGCTTTCCTTTAAACAATGACAATAATTTATTTCCAAGACTAAAAAAGACTAAGATGATGGCTTGCCTTCCTTAGCTCCGGCAGGACTAATCCTACAACGAAATCTTTCAGCCTTATCCTTCAGGGCACATCTCAAGCCACAGAAGCTTGCAAAAATAAAAAAAAAAAAAGGCCATTCCTGCAACCAGAATTAGGCTGTAAAGGACCCAAGAGTATTTCCCTCTCACATCCTATTGCAAGGCCTGTCCTGAAATGGAAATCAACTATCCTTTATAGAGCTGCTCCATCTCTCCCCAGAGGGTGCCATAATCAAACAGGATAGATAAGGTCCAACAAAGCCTCTCAGTTTGTAAAAGTAGACTTCTTCCACAAGCTCCTGCGGATAGCAAGGACATACAGCCTGCCCAGCAGTGACACAGTGCTCATTTTAACAAGCTCACAGCATATACTGGAAGCCCAAACCTAACTTTCCAATATTTACAGCTTCACTCAGTTTTGAGGAACGCAGAAAAATTGGGTTTTTTCATCACAGTTAGCTCTTCTCCTACCCTGTCCCAATCCTCCTCTATTTCGTGAAGCAACGTGCTCCCTGTTACAAGCAGAAAGAGCAACACCTACCCACAAAACAGTGCAAAAAAACCCCATTCCCAGCACTGCCAGAGTCATGCCATGCCCTTTTACCTTCTTAATTAATGAAATCAAAATCTGAAAAAAAGGGAATACAGATGCAAGCTTTTAGAAGTCTCCAAAAGCATGTCCTAGCAGGGTACCCTTTCAGGCTCACAGATTGTAGAGAAGAAAGTATCCATGTATCTGCAGTAAACAAGGCATTTTTCAGCCATCTGTAGCTTGTTCACTTCTTCCCCACCACTTCAGTTTTAGAGGGAAGCACCACTCATAACATCATGATTTTCCCTCTTAATGCACAGCTGAGGTACACTATTTTTTCTATCCTTTGCTCTGTCCAAAATGCTCTTCACCCACCTCTAACTTTTCTGGCAAAAAAAAACCCTCTCGTGTTCTCATCTCTCCACTAAAATAAAAAATAAACAAACAAAAAAACCCCTATTGTCACACATTTACTCCTTCCTCCAACAGCCTTCTAAACATCCACCACTCATCAAGATTTTCACAAAAGCTTTTCATCTCACATTTCACTTGTTCTTGCAAACTCCTCCCCTCTGCCTTTCCTGCCATGTCTCATTCCTTCCCTCCAGCACTTCTGAAGACCCAGCATTGCTAAAAACTTCACAGCTGTGACATTTACACACTCTGCCACTATTTACTGACAGTAAATAATCTGTTTACTAGCTTCTGGAACCATTTCCATTACATGACATCCACAATTGTAAAGCTTTGGGTGAAGTTTCTGCAAAAAAGATTCCGTGCTCTGGAACTTTCTACTTAACACAAACACTCCCACTGAAGCAGTAATTATACTTCTCTCTTGATGTTTCACCAAGAACTTGAGATGACAAGTACTCTCTCCAAGAGCTCAAAGAATTCAATCTCTAATTCAGCATAACAGAAGTCATGCCAGGATATATGTGGGGGGAAAAAATGTCCGACCACCCAACAAAAGTTTAAGTTTGTGAGTTTAAAAACTAAAGGCCACAAACGAACCAAGTACAGAATTGGGCTCATCATATTTATCAAGTTCAAAGCAATACCTAAAGCCAGGCATGGCACAAGATGACATTCTGCAGTCTTTCCTATAAAACCCTCCCTTCATAACTCAATCCTGATTTATGACAGGGACTGCAATTCCGGCAAAGCTTTGAAGTGTGCCAGAGGTGCTTTATTCTAATGAAAGGTAAAAGAAAAAAGCAAAGGCAAAATATTCACCATTTATCCTCTTAAGAAAAAGAGAGGGTTAAACCCCTTTATTTTCAGCCTAACAGGATGGAACAGGCAAATGCACCTCTACAGATTAAAAAAAGAGAGATCTAGAAGAGGGGAAGAAAATTGCCCACTGACTTTTCTCAGCAAGGTCCCAAGTCAGGATAGTCATTCAGGACTCCACTTCAGACCCATTCACGATGGCAACGCCACCTTCACAAGCTGCACAAAGGAGCTGATTCAGGGTGAGGGGAAAAAAGAACCATCTGAAAAAGATGCACTCTAATTTACTGATCTCCAAAGTTCCAGTCTGTCACTCTTCCTGCTCTAAATATAATCAGCAAAATCTGATTTAAATCATTTGTAAATAAATGTGGAAGCCCTTCCCCATCTGTGGCTTAATTGGTGACTCATTTCACAGCATTGCTAAAGGATTTGTGCTCTCTTCTCTTCTTCCTCCCGCTAAATTCATCACCACATTCTGCTGCTTTGCCATTAAGCTTTCCCATGCAAGCAGTGTCTCTCCCTCATCTGTTGCCATGGCAGCCCCAAGTAACAGAATGCCGCCTCAACAAAAGATTACTTTCCCCCCCCTTTAATTTATTTATATGCAAGTAACCCACTGCGAGTTGACAATAGCAATGACTTCACATTCACGCTACACCAAAGGGGTTTTTTTAAATTCGTTTTTTCCACACATGTGCTACAAAAAAATAAAAAAAAATTAAAATTCCTCTGGAGGGGGGAAGAAGAATCCTGAACTTCTTAGGATTAAGAAAATGCAGTAGCAGATCTGGATAGGATGCTGATTTGGAATTAAAGCTGGGGGGGGAGGCAAGAGGCTTAACACATACACTGCTTGAGTACTGCTCTCCAGAAAGCTTTTCACTTTTTTAATCAGAACTATTCGAACCACTGAGAGGCTGAACCGTGAAAAATACCTAATTCCAAGCATTTACATTTAATAAAATAAAAAAAAAAGAAAACAAAAACTGAGAAAAAAAGGAAAGCAAGCTAACTAGAAAAAGACTCTTAAATAAAAATAAAGCCTTTTGAAACATACCTGTTTCTGAAATGTTGGTTATGCACAGAAGCTGAATTCAGCTGCTGAATTCCTCCAAGAACTACTTGTGTAAAATGAACTTCCTTACAGATTCGGAGAGACATTTATAACAAATGATATCCTGTGTTTGGTGCCTCTTGTCTTATCAAAGAGCAAGAAGACCACATGGCAGGGCCCTACCCCACTGCACCTGAGCAGGACTGCTCCACAGCTGGTGACCGGGTCCAACCAAGAGTTCAGCTCACAAGGGGGGATGCTGTTGAGGCAAGTTTGAGATCAAGCTGAGAATCAATCCATAGGTCAGGTCCAGTCAACACCAGGCAGGTCCACAGCAACTGGAGAAGGCTAAGCCCACACCAGGAAGGCAGTTTATGGGTTGAGGTCCAGATGAAGGGACTCCTGGGGCATACATGGGCATGGCTGTGGGACAGCAGAAGACCACCACTCTTCCAGTTAGAGACTGAGAAAGTCTAAGGGTTGGACCTCCTGGGCCCGTGTGGGTGGAAGCCCCAGGTGAGGCTTGTCAGGGTCATTAAGGCTTATTAGTGCCATCTGGGCTCTGATTCCTTTTAACAGGTGTATCGTCTTCTGAGGCTAAAAAACCCCAACTTTTAAAAAAATGCTGCCCCTCCCATCCCTATTACTCTTACTTAAGCAAAAGACTTTGCCTAGCAGCACTTGCCACTTAAAAAAGCAAATTTCACCTCTCTCCCACTAATCTGCAAAGATGGATATGTATTTTAACCTCAGTAAATTTGGCTATTCAACAGTTACCTCCATTTTGCCACATCCATGCTGAGCTAGATACGTAATTTGGATCAGAGTTATGGTCAACATATATTCCAGGTAACTTCCCATCACCTCCCAGGTCTGAGAGACATGTTACCTCACAAACAGCTCTGAAGCACCTGCAGTATTTTCCAAAGCTTGGAATTTAATGCCAAAATAAGAAATCCTAGTACTTTGAAGGCATGACAGCCACTTAAGATGGAACCTCTATTCAGTAGAAAGATCTTATGCTGTCATTAACTAAGGCGTTTTTAGAATTCGAAATATTAAACAACCCAGATTCTTGATAAAAGCCACACTGAAGCTCAGGACTATAACCCATATCTGACTTCTGGCTCCGAGTTTCCAAAGTTATCCATTTTTGAGACTAACTCATTGGTATATTTTGTAGATGAAATTTTTGATGCACAAAGCACTGTGTGCTTTAAAATCAGAGTGTCTTAGTGAAAGGAATGCACATCTTACATAAAAAACTGCCTTGGGCCGTTAACCTTTATAAGTATTTACTAAAATAACTGCACACTGAGGACTGTACCATCATGAAACCCCAGGATTCTGTCAAAGACTTTAAACAAAAGGGGGAAGACAAGCCACAATGGACATGAACTTTCTACCTTGACCCCCACCCCAAATTTCTGACTATCCTACCTTTTCTATTTATTTTTCCAGCCATCACAAGGTGGCTACTTCTAGAGGTCTGAGTCAAGGGAAGGCTATGGATTGAGACTTCACGAGCGTGAACCTTTGTGTGAAAGATGGGAACATGCTCCAATTCCTGTTCCAGCACTAAAGTCATAACTGCAAAGTTTTAGATATTTTTTGCATGCACTTCGCAAAAGAACAAGATAAAACATAGATTAAAAGCCAGAATTTCAAATACTAGGAAATAAACAATTTAAAAACAATTTTGACAAAAAGTCTTGGGGAAAAAAATTAGATACATGCATCTTTTGCAGCTTAACCAAGATTTCTAGTTGTTCTTGTTAAGTCATATTGAAAATTTGAAGCTACATCACCTTGTTAAGAAGCATTTGTATTATTTAAATGTCTTACAATTAAGTAGCATTTCCTTGAGATTCTTACATGGGTATGAAAGACTAGTATTTACACCAAAGAAGGAGCTGAGAAAGAGACCATCAACTATTTTATGGTGGAGTTTTCTTTGGCAAAACTCCAGTGATACAGGTCTATGTAATTTGGGGTACTTGACTTCAGTTAAATGTCTATGTTTTAGATAAAATCAATGCCAAGATAAATTAACTCCTGGGCAGCACTTGGCAGACAAGGCCTCAAAACAAGGATGATGCCGTGAAGTTGAATAAATTTTAAATATCAATCTGGGAATAAAGAAAGGACTCATTTGCCAGCACAGAAATTTATTTTTCAGGAGGGAAATGCCTATTCTTTGTTTATACTTCCCTTTGGAACAGTCTGCAGTTACCAGTCTCTCCATTACTTAATTCTAAGTATCAAATACACAACGTATGAATTAAAAACACCCCCCAAAGAAAATTGGTTTTATCATTTCCTGTTGCATATCTTCTGACCATCAATTTCTTTAACAGCTCAATTAGAAAAAGCCTTTGAAAGGCGAAATAAATTTGGCGTGATTATTTTGCCAATAATGACAACGCTGTAGCTTTTAAAAACAGGAAGTGTGCCATACAGCAATCATAAAAGATGAGCTGCTCAGATTTTTATATTTGAACTAAAGCAGAGAAGTGTTTTATTTTCAAGCCTCCAGGCCCCATTTACCAGATACGTTTGCTTTTTTGAGCAGATGAGAGTCTGTGTAATTCAATGCATTACTGATTCCATCCAACACAGAGAAAGGTTTTCATACACACATGTGCACACACACACAGGGAAAAGGCAGAGAAGCAGAATGTGTAAAGACCTTACTTGTATCAAGTGCTGGAGAAAAAGAATTTCATGCAATAAACCAAAAAGGATTGCAAGTCCCAGAATGAATAAATATTTGCAGCTGGAATAAGCACGTGATCAAACTCACAATCCCCTCTTCGCCCACAAGGCAGAGTTTATTTTGATGTCAGCAACAGCAGCTGGATGAGAGGCAGGAAAGAGAGGAAATGTACAGATTTTGTTTTTCCAAACAATAATTTATAATAATTTTCTATTAGTTATGTGTGCCCAGTGTTTCTTTGTGGTCTTTGAAATAAAGTTCAGTGAAAGCAGAATAGAATGGTAAGTTTTATAACAATATTGAGAATACTCGCCTCAATATATATTAGTCTTTTTTTTTTTTTTTTCTGTAATTGAGGCCATTACTTTGCTCTGACATATCATCACATGCCACCACTGTTTTGGTCTAACATCCTCATTGCATCTTTTATGAAACACGGGTCACAATTTCAACGTGCTAAACAGATATATGTCTCCAAAGTTAATCATAAAACCAGTTCATATTTCTACTGTATTTGCTTCAGGGCATAAATTATTCTGTTTTAATACCATTCAGTGCAAATATAGAGTGAAAAATTCTGATTCAGCAAAAACACTTAAATAAAATCGACTATTAAAAGCTACTTCCAATGCATGTAAACACATATTTGAGTAATATAATGATATGGTAACTTCAATGAAACCTAAAGACACACCGGCTTTCAGGATCTAGCACTAAGAGCAAGTACCTTATCCTGGCTCTCCTACCCACTTCCATTTGTGCTTGCCAAATGCACGGGGCCAATTCAAACCAGCAATACACATAATGTAGGGCTGTTCTCAAAGGAATTCAAAGAGACAAGTATGCTCTTTTGCAATTCAATAAACCACTTTTTCTCACGCTCAAGTGGTGACCTCCTCTTAAATACGCAAGTCACAGAAGAGAAGGTGCAGCCAAAATCCAGGGTTTGTCAGATAAAATAATGTACATTTAAAGAGGCACAACCAATCAATCTAAGCTTCAAAATTTTGTTCATATAAAAGAAAAAAAGAAAGAAAAAAAAAGGAACTAGTGCTGTGGCCTAAACTTGGGCGCAGTTGAAGAACAAGAAGAGACCAGTGTCTGAGGCTCAATCAGCAGAAACTCAAAACAGATTTCCAACATCTATCGAGGAATGCACTCACATACACAATGCACAGCAATGTAGCAGAGTGGTGCCCATATGTACTCCCAGTTGCCTACCAGATGCATTCTTGAATAGCTGGAGTGGGGTCTCAGATTAAATGTACCCAGATCTAACACTGATTACACAGGATTTTATAAAAGGTCATCCTGCCTGTTTGTAAAATGGATGTAATTATATTTGTCACCTACGCAAACAGCTTTGTGGTCCATGCCTGAGCAGCACGACACAAGATTCAAGCACTGTCCACTACAGGGGTCATACCATGTGCCAACAGAAATCACAGCTTTGCTGAAGAGGAAAAAAAAATGAGCTTTCACCTGGTTAGGAAGGAGAAAGTCTAAAAAAGAGAGAATAAATTCCAAGAACAAGAGTGGCAAGAGAGCATAACCTTGAGTGCCTGCTACTGCAAAAGATGGCAGGAATCACTTATCCTCAATTTGCAGGCAGATCAAGGCCACAGAAAGTAGCAGAAGATCAGCACAGTGGAGTCACTCAAACACACCACGTTTCTAAACTGAACTGTCCCTTAACTTCCCACACTGGGGATGGATGTTCTGAGACGTGCCTTGCCTGCTTAGATCACTTCCCAATTTTTTCCCCTATGTGTTTAACTTGGTAAAGTCATTTCTATGTAGTTCAACTACAGAGAAAGATGGGGAAGAACTACCAGGTTTCTTTATTATTTAAAAAAACCCAAAAAACCAAAACAAACAAACAACCTTAAAAGGTTAACAAAAAGCAGTAATCAAGCTGCAAAACAAGTAGGGAGGAAGTGCCCCTTTAATCTAAAAGTAGAAAGGAATGGGGTAGAATTCAAAAAATCCAGTAATATTCTGTTTTGCATCTAATTTCATCTCAGCATGTGCTTCAAGTTAGACACATAAGTTCCCTTGACATCAATGGGACTGCCTGTGCTGACAGTTCAGCAACAGTTGGAACACTGTCCTAAATCAAGTGCATCTGCAACTTCAATGAACAGTGTTTATGACGCAAATTGTTGCTGAAATGTTTGGTTTTCTGCACCTCCAGAAGTGTGAAGGCTTGTAAATATAACTATAGCAAAACCCACTACACTTTAGAGCATTCCCTTTCCCATGTAGTCGTTGTGGCTCAGCAGAATCCATCCTCACATCTGGCAACCACAGGTCTCTGAGCCTGTCTGCACACACTGGGGCTGGCTTCTCTTCCACTGCAGATAAACTACACAAAGAGTTTTTAAACATGTATTTTAAAACCAAGATGCTTAAATGAGCTGACTTAAACACAGCAAACTTGTTTATTAGCAAAGAAAAAAAACCAAACAGAGCAACAATAAAAAAACACTTTAAACAAAACCATGTCAAGGAGGATACTGCTGTAAAGTTCTGTAAAGTTGGACTCAAATGCAAGATTTCGATGACAGGGATTATCTTACTTTTTTCTGAAGTGTTGTTAAATATGTTATTTCCTCCTCCAGAGCTGCATTTTAAAGTTAGTAAATGTACAAATTATGTGAAAGAGCTCAATTAAAGCATTCACAGTGATCATTAATGAAGGCTGATGGAATTATAACGAACCTGGCACGAAATACAAATGAATCAGAAATAGCTTTACTATAAGCACACATGCTGGTTTCAAGAGGCTACATACTGCTCAAACATCCTCAGTCACAAAATGATTCATTCAACCTGTGCATTAAAAAAAAAAATAATCCTTCTTCAATTGAGGTTCATCATCTCAAATAATCATCTCTTACAACATGTAGGAGAGTCCTCCTGTTATCATTACACAGGAGCCAGAAAAGTTATCCATTCCGTGACTAAAACAGTCAACTATTCACAACTGCCTGATCTTTTCCCCTCTTTTTTTTTAGCAGAAAATATCTTATTTAGGACATTTCAACTACAAACGAAGGCACTGTGTTTCTAAAGCCACAGGTTAGCTGATAGTTCCTTGAAGCTTTCAAGAAAGTAACAAAAAGGAAAAACAGCAACCAACGCACTGCATCAACATCAGAGGCATAGAAAATTAATTCGTTTGTTTTTATAACTACCTTGAGCCAGGGAGTTTCTCCCACCGAATCATTTCAAGCCCTGTCACGTCCATTAAGATCTGCAAACCTCTCATCACGAGCCATATAATGAATGCTTTTGCCTCAAACAAAGGAAAAAACAAATTAAAAAGCAGTGTGCAAGAGTGGTGCTTAGTCTCTCTAAAAAGAGACACATTCAACCATCATCATGAAAAATGAAAATTTCTTTTTAAGAATTATCTCCAAAAGCTAGATAACTCCCCCCAGGGGAAATGTACAAATAAATAAAAATATTTGCAGCATCTTGGTTAAGATACCAAAGATTTCAGGTGTCAGCAAATCTCCACTTCTGTTGGAGTGTTTTTCTCTGAGACTACAGGGATTGGAATTCCCTCTAAAAGTTTTCCCGTGTTGACCTCTGTCACAGCCCTCAGGAAACCTCGTAACCACAACACTGTTGCTGAGTTCAGTGTTGGTTCTGCAAGACCTTACCTGTCTATTCCTAAACACTGAATGCTGACTTTCAAATCCATTTTAAGTCAGCAGGAGCTCAGGTACCACCTGGAAGATACACCCACAAGTTAAATGCAATCCCCACTGCAGTTAATACTCGTGCTTCTGGTATTACTGGTGGTGCAGTTCCTTCCTGACCTTCTCACACTGCTCTGGTTGTATTCCCGACCTACAGCACTTTGGCAGAATTGGGTTATGGAGTGACAACAAGTGCAAGGGACTGTCAGACCTTAGGGGAGGCAGTGAGAAGATGATAATCTCTCGCTGCAGCTGAAAGAGCATGAGGGATCATAGCTTCATACAGTACCAGAGAGGAGGAGTTTGTTACAGAGGATGGAGCTGAGTATCAGCTACCCCAGAGCACAATTGCAATTGTGTATTGTAGCAAACCCATTCCAGGAAAGAGTTAAAAATTCCCTCTGCTGGAAAAAAGCCATATGAGTCAAATAATCAATGTGTCTGTCAAAACCAAAAAGGCAAGAGAAGGTCTCATAATCCTCAGTTGCTTTTAAATTGTACTTGTGTGGAGTGTATCAGTGCGATTATATTAAGTATTGAATTGACAATGGGCTTTTAAAAAAAGAGAAAGAACAAAAAACTACTAATCATCTACACAGATTTCAAAAATAAGAATAAGTCTACGCAGAGGAAAAAAGAAAAACCAAACCAGTTTCCACAGATGCAGAAGAAATGAAACAGATGGTAACTCTTACCGAAGAGTATATTCATGCTGAACAAACACAAATATGTTTTTGGTCAATAACATTTCAACTGTCAGAAACAGAATGGATAAAAATGACTTACTCAAAGATTCAACCCTCTCTCCTATCCCTATGTAACTCGGAAATATTGCTGACAAAATTAAGATTACAGATATCCTCTGGCAAACCACATTTAAAGTTAAATGCCATTCACCTTGGCAGGTGACCGCTGAGTAACTGATGTTCTTTAAGACATTTCATACTGAAAATACTGGATTCTACACCACACAGATGCCACGCTCCAGACTAGGACCAAGCTTCACGTGTGCCAGGGCTGCTGCATCCAAAGTCCACACTCCCTTTTCACTCACCAATTCTCCAAAGGACTCAGCAACAAGACCACTCAACGGCAGTTTAACCAAAAAAGCTTCAGAGATTTCCACAGGAAAAAGCAGCAAAACTAAACTAAAATTCTACAACTGGAAGAAGGAGGGGGAGGAAAAAAAAATATCTCTGGAAAACAATCAGAACTTTGATGGAATCACCTCTTTATGAGCACACACTTGCTATTGAATCCACGGGGTTTCAGGCCCTTGCAGTCCTGGACTTAAGTGTTTTAATGCTGCTGACCCCAAGAGAAAGCACTCTGTGGGGGGAACTCACTGCAGAGGGTTAGCACACTCCAAGTGACATCTACATCACAAAGAAGTTGTCTCAATGAACTTTCAGCAGACCTTATGGCCACTGGCAGATGGCTAAGATTGGCTTCCTGCACCACCCCTCTTTTGGAGCAGTTGAGCTGTGATCACAAGGAACTTACATGAAGTCTCTCTCCCACTTGGCATGTCGTTTTCCACCTCCACTAAACTCAAGATCCTGTAAAGAACATCTTTTATCCTATCACATATAGGAAAAGGAAGAGCCTACCAGATTGATGATTTCGTAATAGTCCTCCAGGCTGTAAATACTTTGATACCATACACAATTTATTTTACTATGGCATCAGGTTTTTAATCACGTAACGTTCTAGGTGCACGGTTACACACAGGAAAATTTACTTCAACACACTAATAACTCTCCTGAATATGATCAAAGAGGTGGCAGTTGGCAATTTTAGGACAGCACAAAGTTCTAAAGGGAGAGGCCAGGAAATTAGTAAATTAAAAATAAAAAAACCAAACCATGTTGTTTTCTGTCTCCCCCAGAAGGCACATAGTTTTGTTTACATTTTAAGCTTATTTAAATGTATGGCTTCTGTAGGCAAAACTAGCCTTCATTTTAAACTTTTAGAAGGATGTTTTATATACTTAAGAAAGCCTCTTAAAATCTTCCTCTATGTTTTAAGCATTAGACTAGACACCTAGAGGGCTTCCCTACCTTGCAGTTCTGCCACACTTACTCAACCACTTCTCCATGCTCTAAAAACTAAATTTTAAAGAAACATCTTTATCTATGACAAATCCATGCAGATTTTTCAGTTTTGAATCTCATAATCTTTGCAAAGCTTCATATAAGTAGAGAATATTTTTCTCTGTTGAGCCTCACACCATGAGCTAAAAACTCCCCTCCTTTACAGGCTTCTTACTATTTGCATTAAATACACTACAAGTACCAGTATGTAGCATCCTGGAATGACATTATCTAGCCACACATCTGGAATAGAATGGAAACACAGGAAATCTGTGGAGGCTGGACCTTCACTTATTCACCTCAAATTTTTCTACCACATATACATTTAAGTAACAAGTGTAGTAGCCTATATAAGTTTATTGCTTAAAACTTTTAATAACAACATTTCCTTAGTGAGTTGGGGGGAAAGAAGGAAAATAAAAAGGCAATATACCATAGGGGAGGAGAAACATTTGTCACTTTCTCTCTGTATGAACATTCACAAGGTGACTGATAAGTCAGAGAGAAGTGGGACAGACAGCAAGAAATTCTGACACAGTGTGTTAATGGTGATGTATATCCACATTTCAATCAGACTGCTCCCAGTGAGACCAGGGAAGACAAAAGCATAATCAGAGTACAAGAAAAATTCTCACATTGTTTGTATACATTCACAATTTTTCTTTCTTTAAAATTGCAGCATCTGGTAGAGAAATGAGACTAATATAAGCTACAAAGATGCAAGCAAGCTTAGAAAAAACAAGCCATTCTACACCCCCTCCTGTATATTTTAAGTCCTTTTTTTTGTTCCTCTTTTACACAAATCTACACTTGAGCACGTTTCACTTCATTTTTTAAAAATTTGCAGCTAGGCATATGCTTAAGAGAAATACTTGTATTGAAAAAAGCAGTAATATAAAATCCAAGTAATAGTGTCCTCATTGCAATCCCTACATAGGTCCAGCTGGAAGAGAGCAAACCCGACAGCAACTTACACGGTGTCAGGAGTCATGCCTGGAAAAGCCCACTGAATTTTTATTCCCTCCAAAGCCTTTTCACTTCAACATAATCTCCCAGTGCTGAAAGGCATGATGTATCCTCCCGGAAACTCCAATTCATCCTCACCAATTAGTCTGTTTCAGAAGTTTATTATTCCTGGTATGACTTTGAAAGACTTTACTAGAGAGCAATTTTTCCAGCCTATTAGTTGCCCTAGCATGTATTTCCATCTCACAGGGTTTAAAAGAAATCTAACACCACCTTGAAGGTATGTAGGTAAAAGTTAGGAGAGATTTGCAAGTGATAGTTTCTACTGAGACCCTCAACCCTTGAAATGCTAAAATCTATTTACAATATTAAAAAAAAGAAGAAAACAAACAAACAGATGGGACAAACAGAAGAAAAGGGAAGTGTAAATTGATTTGGCCAGGACAATGTTGGGAGATGTCTACAAGTACTTAATAGAGTTAAATGTTTAAAAAAGAAAATCATTTCCCTGTAAGTTCAGACAGCGAGGTGGTAAATAGCACCGTATGTCATACCATATGTCAGTCAGCAAACAACCTTACCAAATCATCTTTCAAAAAGCATTCTCTAAAGCTACATGTTATCCCTATCTCCCCACACAACCAGGAACTATCTCACTTTAAGCAGTGATGCAAGAAAATTCACGTGCTGTTCAAATGTTAATCCTTTCAAACAGCCCACAGTGCACAAGTTCAGTGGCTGTAGAAGGCGTCAGCGTATTATTCTGCAAAGAAATTGGTGCCATTGACACATGCAGAGCTAAGACCACACAGTTACTGAACCCACGTGCTGCCCCCACTTGAAAACAGAGATTTTTTATTTTTTTTTGGTCACTCTTAAATGACAAGGGCAACCTGAGTTCTTAGGAGTTATTGATTTGTTAGACTTGCTGAACTGAGATCTTCCAAACCAACTACAAAAATCCATATATCACTGTCATGTGTTTTACAAGCTCTGTTGTTCCAAAAAGAAGGGTTAGCCTTTGAACACCACATAGATCCGACAGATTTAGAATATGCAGCATTTGGGAAGAGGACCAGTTGCCTAAGATGATATTTTGGAACACTGAATATAACAGCAAGTTCTTTCAGATGTCTCCTTTTACACAGTCACTGTCAAGCCCCTCATACAGCACCCGGTCCAGCAAGTTGCTAGCAAATTTGAGGCAAGAAATAAAAATCTTAAGAGCTAATACTTGAACTTATCTATACATTATGCATTAGCGTTTCAAATACCTCCATCCTAATTTCTAAAAGTCCTTATGAATAGGTAACTATCAGTCATGTTCATAACACGAGTCAGGAATGACATTTTACTTCATTTTAAGAAGACACCATAGTCTCTCCACTCTCAAAGAAGTGTGCTATGACACAGCATGAAGAATGCCTTCCAGGAAGGGGAAAAGATGTCCTTTGTCAGAGTGTGCAGGAGCACTACGTGTGCACGCACACACCGAGGCCCAGAAATTAATTCCACGCACACAAAAACCACAACAAACCCCTCCTACACTGAAGCTGCTACATTTGTAAAAATCGCTTTAAAAACTTGTAAAGGTATTCAAGTTCATACTCCCCCAAATGTGATTTTTAACCAGGAGCATTTTTGCCTTTTTCGGAAAGGGATCAGATCTCTGCCTCTCCTAAAGCTTAGGAGTAGTTACCAGACAACAGGTGGTCCAGAATCATGTGGTTATTCAATTACCAGAACCTTTCTTTATTGTCACAGTAATGACTGAGAAACTCCAATACACAGATGATTTTCTGACTTGCTCGTTGATGTCCAATTTATCACTGTGAACACTTGAATAGTTTCCAGAAATCCAGTAACACATTTCATAGAAGGAAGACCTATAGAAGATTTTACGCTTCATGCATCGTAGATTATGGGGCTGTAGTCTCCTAACTTTGAAATTTTCTGCCCTCTAACAATCAAGATTTGCTGCTCTTGTGTATCAAAAAAAGACAGAGAACAGAAGACCTAAACCCAAATAGGAAAGCATGTTATTTGAAAAATCTGCCTGTTCAAAATTTAAAATATAAGACTAGACTTGATAGCTCAGAACTCCCGAACTCAAACACCTTTCCCTAAAAGGATATTTTATTCAAATTTTGTGTTCAAAATAAATCTCAGTATTCCTATTGTCCCTTGAGTCAGCCTAAGTCAGTGAATTTCTAACAAATTTTAAAAAGCCATTTAAATCACTTCACAGATTCCTCCTCAAAATGCATGTACCAAATAATTTGAAGCTCTTGAACCACAGCAGGGAATGCCAAAAAGACCTTCCCCCAAACGAAGCATCATGCTGTCAGCAAGTTTCTCTGAGATGACAAGGTCACCAGGTTAAGTACAACAGGGTCTTCTGGCATTAGTTACAGGATTCTGCTGACTTTGCTCTTCGTACTGAAGAATTCTTCAAACCTGTTTAACGGGTTGTCAACTTTCTACTTGGCAAGCTAATTCCACATTCATTCCTCATGCAAATTGGTGCAATCTCCAGCAGAAATTACAATGCCTTATGCCAAAGCTGGAGTTCATTATAATAACACCAGTCAGGGCCTACACAGCATTTTGAAGCATCCCAGTTTATGAAAAACTATTTTGAGTTTATAAAGTGCATTAAACACTTTGACCTTGGGTCTGTTATGTCAGAATCTAACTGTACTATATCTATGCATTTCTCATGCTAGCTGGCATCTCGAGTCCCTTCAGTGTAACAAGCTCCCACAGTTTTATTTATTAATGAATATTCCCTCCTATTGTTTGTGAGAAAAATGGACGTTTAACAAAGCTTTACTGTTCTCCAGACTCTGGCCACATGGGGTTATTTAGAGAGATCACCACCTTTATGTTATAATTCCTGCTGAACTATTTTTCCAGATGAACAGTCTCAGTTGTATTTTGCCCTTCTTATTTTATCTCCAAATGTAGACTACAAGTTTTCAGACAGGAATGCACTCCCTAAATCTGTTTTAGAATGCAAGTCAATAGTAACCTGCAAAAAAACCCCTTGAAAATCAAGCATCTATATTAATTCCTCTTCTTCTCCTTATTTTAAACCTTTATGAAGAATGAGGAAGATTAGATAAGGCAGACCGAGAGACACTAATTAGGTGTCCTATAGACTCTAAAGCCATATATCCTTTTATTTGTCACTCCTGTAACACAAAAGTTGTGACCCAGGTTTTCTGAAGTGCAGCTTTGCGTATCTGCTCCCACGGGCTGCTCTCAGCAGCACACACACACACACATACCTTTAGCACTTTGTGCCTACAGGAATACTCAAAAGGGAAATTCCAACATGCATATGCATAAGTTAACACTCAGATGGAAATCCAAAGCTACACAAAGAATTCAGAACTACATTTCTTTATGTATTCAAATTTTTGGAAATTTTAACACGTGAATCAGAGAAGAACTCAAGAAGCAGCACCCAGCGCCAGGAATTTCTGCACAACTGTCCCAGAAGTCACTGACAATATAGCCCTTGGCAAATCCTCCAACACCTCCATGTTATGGGGTTCCTCGTCCAAAAGGGGAGGGAGTATTTTTAATTCTCTCAAAGGACTATTATGAAGATTAATTAAGGTCTGAGCAGTGCTTTGAAGATCAAAACTGCTATGCTGTTATTTAGTATTAAAGAACAACAAAGTGCATTCTTGTTGTCTGTAATTCCAACTTCATAGAGAAAACAGTGAAAAAGCACATGTGCTCAAGTGCATAAATTAATTCTCCTTGTCCCAACAAGCTGTGATTTGCATAACTGCATTTTTAGTCACCAAAACCCCATCAGTAAATCTACACTTATCCCTTTGAAATATTTAAAAGGCCTGAAGGAATATAACCAATATAGTTTCTCTTCTGATTCTTTTCCAGGATAAGCTTTTCCTATCAGATATTTCTGCCTCAGTTCAGCAATGCCTTTTATCCTATACGGAGCCCAAGGATTACTCACATGCTAACATTACACATATTCTGAAGTGCTTTGCTAAATCAGAAACTCAATACCCATTTTGGATGTTTCCACCTAAAAAGAGGAGACAGGGTGGCAGCATGTACTGGTGAGTAATTTTCAGGGGGTAAAAAAAAAAAAAAAATCTTTAAAAGTATCACAATTATTTTGGATCTCTGGTTTCTTGACAGGCTTTCACCATAAGAAAATAATTAATATACACAGCAAAGTATTTCAAAAAAACTTCCACTACTGAAATGTGTAGAAATACTGCAACACATAGTGTATCACCAATCCACTCCCTTCACATACATACACACATACAACTTCTGAATCATTTACTAGAAATGCTACCATATTTCAATTATATTTGTATTCTTAATAGATGGAACTATCTCTGTTTTGGCAGCATCTCCGTGAAAACATGAAAGTGAGTAGTATTAACACAAATTAAAAAATAAAAAAAAAACAAGAATCCAGAAAAACTACTCTCGAGTCTTTCCACCACAACCGTGTTTCACTGATCTTATTCAAGGAGCTACAGGAGGAGATTCTCCTGAAGTTCTCCAGTATCCCCAGTACTGGATGTAGCAGAGCACATATTTAAAGAAAACAAGAATACGAGCTGTTGGACCTAGAGGATAGGGAGCATTGAAAACTGATGGAACCTGGACAGCTACTACCACCCTTATGCTTTAAGGAAATTGCTAACAAAGGGGCCAGTATCTGGCTGAGCATCTCTCCGGTGTGTCAGCCAACATCACCTCTTCACAGGAAATGCTTGCACTTGATTGGATTACATTTTGGCTCTGTTCCCATTACCTTAGTTTGCACTCGTAAGATTCTTAAGTCTGCAGCACATTCTTATTAAAAACACAGATACCAGATTGTGAACTTCTGTACTTTTTAGACTGCTTCCAGGAGAAAGTTGTGTTATATTTAGCAGCCATATGGCATCCCTCCTCCACACACATGTTTTCCAGCGATAAGAACTGACAAATTAAGTTTTCTAAAACACTGATCTATATGTTTTCATTTCCAATTTTAATCTTAGAAGTTAACTGAGGTTTAATTTTTACACCTGGCATTTGAGAAACAGGAAATGCAAGGGGTACCTACAGAGAATGATACAGTCAAGAACAGTTTTTCTTGTTCAGAAATGCTACTAAGCTATATTCTAGACAGCTAAATTCTCCCCAAATCAATACACTATGGCTACATAATAAATAGCCAAGGACGTATTGGCTTCCATATGCAATTTGCATATGGGATTACTGAAAGTATTAGGTAAAGAACACTCCCTACAGTGAAACCTTTAAAAATTTATATTTTTTAATACTTGTGTATTTCAAGCTGCTCTGTATGTTAATAGAGGAGGAACCAAAAGCACAGTGACAACCAACTGGAAAGAATTTCAAAGATACAACCATCATACAGTTTTCCCATGCTCCTGGGAGCCAGGTTTACATACCACTTGGAAGACAGAAAGCTCAATTTCCCTATAGCAAAACCCAATTTTATAGAAACTGCAGCCAAAGATTAGAAAGAGAACAACAGTTTTAAGAAGCAAAAGACGACATTTGAGACACACTGTCACTTGGGACAACTGAAGACGCAGGATGAACATACAACATAAAAAATCTACATAACCTTCACCCTGACTGCTACCTCATAATGGGGAAAAAAAGGGATTCAAGCCTCTTAACAATTTAACACTCAAAAAAAGAAGTTTTCTTCTCTAGCAGTGAGAAGAATCACTGCTCAAAATACTGATCTGTCAATTAAATCATGCCTGCTTGTTTCTCCTCTTTCTGGTATCTAATCTGCCTTGGCAGTTCTTTCTGTGCTTTTCTGGGGACCCAGAGAAGAGCCCAGGAGATGCTCTCAGCAGCCAAGCTGGGTGCAGCCACCTGAACACGGCTCCCCTGCAGAGGGATGCAGAGAATGTCCTCTCCAACAGAGCCTGAACAAAGCCAGGCAGAAGGACTCCAGATGCCAAAATTCATACTGTGCCTCCACCTCGATGGCTCTGACCTCCTGCTGGCTTTGCAGGGCAGACCCAATTCAATTCCTGAGAGACCATCTGGGGCAACCCCAGCCTTTCCCTTCTGTCCAAACAATTCCAGAGCAGCACTGAGTATTTCTTCAGCAAGAGGGACAGACATGAACATTACATGCATGCCTGAGCACACTTATGAGCTGCATGTACAGGCTGAGAAATATAAATGAACAATCGTGTTTTTTCCAGCTGGTGTGTTATGTTCATTACTCAACAAAAAATAATAAACAGTCAATACTGTGGTTTCTCTCCCTCTGCACAAAGCAATTTAGGGAATATGTTCTTTCAGCACAGCCCATCCTGTCTTTAAGCCTTGTAAAATTCATGAAGGTGAATTATATGGCACAAATCGCTGCCTGAAGCAGAACCTTCACGCTGGACAACCCACTGGAGACTGTAACCCTCAACGTGCCAGTCAACACATTTTGGGGAGAAATAGCAATTTCTTCAGAACACTGATTATTCCCACCTGTCTTCCATGAGGAGACAGCTACCACAGAATGAAATATAATTGTGAAATTAGGACAACACCAGGAAGCAAGGGAAACAAATTGCTTCACAGGCCAGAATCATTTGCACAGAACACATGAGAGAGAACAAAATGTTTAAGGATCCAATCAATCATTAAGATTTCTTCCAAAAGAAAGAAGAAAAAAAAAAAGCACACACAATCGTTTGTTTAAAGCTTGCCTCAGTGAAAAAAATAATAACCATTCCTGCATACTTGATTATCAAATCACAGCTTGGTGGGAAGGAAGTCTTCCAATTAACCAACTTTTTTTTTTTTTTCTGTAAATGTGGTCGTTGAGCACTACTGTAGAAAGACAGAGGGAAAAGCAGATCTCTGGTCTTCTGTCAGTTTTTCCCATTCTTGAACAATTTCTCCTTCAGATGCACAGCCACAAAGGTTCAAAGGTCGCCGCAGCCTTTGTTCTCAGTTCCAGGGTAGTTACAAACAAACTTTTGTTCCTGTTTCTTCAATGAAACAGGCTGCAGCAGTTACCAGTGACTGAACTTTACATCTGAAGCTTGCCTTGTGCAGCATTCAACTGAGAGACTATGGAATCTCATTTATGCTTCAAGAATAAATTACCAGAAAATCTTCTAAAATTTAAATAAATAAATAAACCTCCCCCAAACATACTACATTTCTGCATATACACAGAAGTGAGGAAAGACCAACACACTTTTGTTTACAGATTTTATCTGAACATCATATTTATAGCTCATTCATTGTGTGTTTTATTATAAAATTCTACAGATTTTACCTTTCCATCCAAAAGTGCTATCTTTCAATAATTTTCAAGTACTCATACACTCAGGCTGCATATGCACACTGGAAACAATCAATGATACCCAAACAACAATTTTTATTTTTATATCCCAGCCAAACTGTAGGGATGAGATGATGATCATAAGGTCAAGCTATGGAAAGCTACTACTGGAATACATTCACATTCCACCAAAAGTTGACAAGGAAATTGTTGATAAAATTTGTAAAGACTATCAAATTGTATCAGCTGCTATGCAAACTTTGGGGAAAAAACAAGCAAGGTGCATTATTGAGCAGGATAACAGTCTTTTTGAATTAAAAATAAGTTTTAAGAAGTACTGAAATTACCCTTTTAAAAGACTGTTCCTAGCAGGTAGAAGATTACTCTCGCAAAACACACAACATGAGATATCAAAGCATTTTTTTCCTTCTTTTTTTATTAATAAATTGTGCCTTCAAGCTAGAGCACACAGGCTGGCTGCTACGAAATCTAATGAAGGTACTCATGAATCATAAAAAGGAGTAAAAGGATAAGTCCCAGCAAATATTCAAAGGCTCTTGCAATGATTAAAATTATGCTCAAACAGGACTTGTCCAGCTACATTTTTCTTCATAATAGCCACACTCGTGCCTGTAGTGAAGTCAGAAAGTGTATGTCCAAATGGTAACATCTGGAAACTTTTGGAAAACTTTTGTTTTTACACTGACATCAAAACCCACCAAACTGCTTTAAAAACAACTTATATTTTTAACTGACTAAACAAAGGTCTTTTAAAATGTTAAAGTTATCTCAGATAACAAAACACACAGAGGACTAAACATGATTTTCTTTAAGAAGCAAGAATTTTCAAACCACTTAAAAGAACCTAACACCTTGCCATCAAAGTTATTTTTAGCAAAACTGATTATCTCAATCTGCCAGTAAGAGATGACAAAGCTTTTAGAATACCACCTTTCATCCTTGTATCTTAAAAGCAACTTACAGGTAGTAATTAAATCACTGTCATCTTTCTCTACCACTGGATTCTGGGGCTATGGCTGCTGGACACTGTCTCCTACTGCTGAACTGACACAAGGCAGAATCACAGCAAGGGATGTCACACAAGCAACTAAACTAAAAAGTTTTACCTGCTTTATGACTTTATGCTTGCTCTAAGAAAAGATGGAGCATGACCAAATTAAAAGTAACACAAGACTGACGACTCGTTCAACTAGCATGAAGCCTGCTTAAAAAGTAAACTAAACACCCACAAGCTAAATTTGAGCTGTCACAGTGAGTTTATCCATGATGCTTTGCATCATATGACCCTTATGTTATACATCCACTACCAGGAGATCTAAGGCCAAAACTCACACTGTGGCTGACCAACTGTCCCTCCATCCAACAAATAACTTCAGGGATATTTAAGCATTTAATTTTACCCTGAAATCCACGGGAAATCAGGCTCCAAACTTCTTGTGGTCCTGGTTTAATGAATTAATGGTGGAAACAGGAGAAACTCCACTTTCTCTGATTCTTAAAGAGTTACCATGGATACACTAAATCAATGCTTTTCACCCACAAACATTAAAGGCTGAGACATGGACAGGCAAAAGCACTGGGCACACCAGGAAGGGAATGGAGAGGCAGCAACTGCAGCTTCATCAGCAACAGGGATTGAGATGACAAGAGGATGATTCAGAGATCAGTAGTGTCAACCAGCGACTTGAAGCCACATCAACAAGACATGCTCAAAAGGTTACAGCTTCGCTACAGAAACAAGACTGAAAAAAAGTATAGGTTCTTAAAACAGTGATTTTAAAAGTGGAGACTTGGGGGTGTTTTATTTTCTCAAATATCAGACAGAGACAGGAGCTATTATAAGATTCATAGATGACACTATGAGCCAGAACACGTGGAACTAAGCACAGGGCAAAAGAACACCCAGTGAATAGTAACCGTTGAATGTCATAATCATCACTTGACAATACCATTTAAGTACACTCGAGCCATTAGTATGATGACAGTTAATATACTGTTTGATCAAAAAGCAAGACAAAAACACAAGGAAGCATATACATGGCACACTTACCAAACTGATTACAATAAACCTGGTAGCATTGGTTTATCAGCTTAAACAATCAGCAGCTAATTAACTGTGCATTTAACAACTAGGTAATAAAGTTTCTTCCCAGGGAAAATCAGATTGGAAAAGTCAACATCAGCTTAAACACGATTAACTTCCTGTCCCACTGCTGGTAAAGCAAATCCAATTTACTAAATAGTTTAAAAGGGCAGTTTTTAATTATTTTGCACACTTCTGAAGAACCTAACACTACGCACACAAATATGGCAAGGTGATCTATTCAAGTGCACATAGGATCCAGCAACACAAAACACCACTTAAATAAAACACTCAAAGGCTTCTTAACACTCTTAACAACAGCCCCAGCCTAGTAACTTATAGTGCAGGAGCTCCCATGGATGTCAGCTGGAATTTTTACAGGAGGAAAACAACACACAGTTGCAGCACGTAGAACATACAACATAATATTAACTTGGAGCACTTCTTTGAGACTTTTCCATTACTTCCTACTTCTAGGAAACAAATATGCAGCAAAGAAATAAACTCTTATGAGTGAGATTTACATATTTTACCTGGTTTCAACTGAGACACATACACCCTTCGGAACAGACACACACAGAGCACTCAACAGTCTATATACCTGAAGTGCTTTTACACTTACACTTTTACACAGCACAAATTGAGGCAATAGAAAAATGATGTGGGAGAAACACAGCAAGTCACCATCAGAAGCAGGATTCCAAGGAGCAGCTCACAGCTGTAGCAATGAAGCGACAGCTTCGCTGCCTTCCCACACTTTTTACCCAACACAATAATTAAAACCTGAAAATGCAAGTTTTCCAACTTTAATTCTTCAGCACCAAAGGTAACAATTTGTTTTCAACTACAACACGGATTAAAGGCAATAAAACCTCACAAAATTATTATGAAAAGAATTCAGTTTCAACCAAACCCGCTGAGAATTGCTAAATGACTGCTGACCCGCAGCAGTATATCCTCAGGTTATGTGATTCTCCAAATTCTGGTTGGCTGGAAGACCTAATCTGCATAACAATAAGTATAAAAAATGGCTTCCCTTTAGTGTCCTCAGAATGCACATCCCCTCTCTCCCACTGCCTCACAGAACCGCCAGCCTGTTCAAAGGATTAGCATAAGAATAGAAATCACTGTGAAAATCCACATGCTCTGACTGGCCAGACTCGTTGACCTGCTTCACCCTGATAGCAAATGGACTTATTTTTCCAAGGAAAACAATTATGGATTGTAAAGTTGATAAACACTTCAATTTGCTTCTTTTATATTATATTTTATATCATAGTATTAGGCAGCTACCAGACCCAAATATCTGAACAACTTCCACTGTTGTAGGCACAGACATCACAAGTGCAAGAATTTGAACTTGAAGGTGAGCACGAGGCTGGTGGAGGAGAACGGGTCTGTCAGGATCCTTCTGGGCTCGGACCTTCTGCCTTCATCATAAAACCCACTCCTCAGCAAGCTCAAAGGCCGTGCTGGTACAAGAAGCTGCTGCAGAGCACTGAAGAATGAGGCACAGTTCAAGAGCACAGCTGTGAGAAGGACCTGGCCCCACATGGTCACAAGCCTCACTTGACAGAAGCCACCCATGCTTACAGTCCCAAGAGAGCAATTAGTCCAGGTTTTTGCAAGTAAAATTTACAAGTTTACCTACTTCTCTTTTTATCTTCTTTCCTTTCTGCCTCAACAGTATCAAGCCAACAACTGTGAGACTCCTGCCATTGTCACTGACACTTGAATCAGACAGGAACTACATGGATAAGAATACTTTGAGAGGAAGTGTGAATGAAAATAATCCCCCAGTTCATAAAGAGGCCAACATCTTCCTCTTATTTGTGGAGAGGAGGACACAGAGGCCAAGGGAAGCCATTCCAATTTTTTCTTTCCTATACAAACTCTTCTAGCCATAATAAAGTATGAAAAACATCATTTATTTTTGGAAACAGGTATGTTCAGTTCCTGAAAAACACACTGAATTTTTGTATAAACACATTACAGAGTTTGACGTGTGTTTTGAAATAGGGGAAGCTGACTGAAATCATCCCCATAATGTGGTCTGACACTTCATGCAAGACAATGCATTCAAACAGCAAAATGACATTTTCTTTTCAGAAGTTCACAAAAGAAAGAAAAGCCCAAGGAAAAATGGCCAAAGCAGCACTATTCCCCTTTTTGTAAGATTTCCTCCAGTCCCTCTGGGATCTTCTCCCCGGCCAGTAAGTCACCACTGCAATCCTTCCCCCTTAAATTCAATGACATCATCGTTTCCCTCCCTTTGCATTACTGAAAAATAGACTATTAAGAAAACTGGGATACTGATATTTCACAACTCATCAGCAAGGGACACAAAAACACTGCAACACCCAGCTACAAACTGTACATAAAATCCGAAAAGTAAAACAATTCCCCAAAGATATTTTTGCTGACCTGCCTCAGATACTCTTTGTTTCTTCAATAACTTGACAAACATGCCTTAATCAAACAAATCCCAGATTAAGACTAGAAAATGAAAGATTGAACAGTAATTTGCTTGTGGCAACAGATCAGTATTTCTGTACATTGAACATGGTATTAATACTACATTAACACTTTTCCTTCTGTTGTTTCCCCAAATAATAGGTTTTGCAACATGCATACCACCAGACTCACCCCATTTTCCCCTCCCCTTTATCATCTCAATCACTACAGGCCCTCAAAGAAATAAAATTTTGATTCTTCCAGATGGCTCTAATATGTTCAAACCTTATAAAGCCACCGGGTCCACACCCTGGTAAGTAACAAGCAATCTCTGATAAGTTTCACGAAAACAAATCAGTCCAAGCACAAGAACTATCTGCTTGCTCTTTTATCATGAGGAATACGTAATGTTTTACTTACCAGTCAAAATAAACGTTTATTCAAGGCTAACCTAATTTTGCAAGACTGGAATGAAAAGACATCTGTGCAGTGGGAAAGAAATTGCATGGTTCTAAATAAGCACATTCAGGACATTTGTCCCTGTCCTGGAGAAAAGGTGTCCAGCCCATGCCCAAACCTTAAACACTTGAAACTGATATTCTTGTAAATGTCTTGGGAACTTACTGATTCATGTCCATTTCAAAGAGGAGTGTCTGGTCACTTTTGTGTAATACACTTGAGGGTTATAGCTCTTTCTTGAAATGAAATAGCATGTTTTAAGCTCCCAACTTCTCACCCTTCCACCTCATCCTTTAAATTCCATTCTCACCGCTATGAGTATTAACCAGTGCAAGGACCTGGATGCCCATCCCACAGGGGCTGTCCGAGCCTCTGTCCAAAGTGCTGTTTTCTGCACTATCTCATGCGGAAAGGACAACGGGGGAACAAAAAATTACTCGTTCCCATCACCTTTTTACAGTTCAACAGCCATCCATCCGGCCCAGAGCCGGTTTGCAACATGAGACAGGTTCTCGGGGGAGAAAGAGAAGGGACATGTAGTTTGCGAAAGGAAAACAGTGTGACACATGCATGTTCCAAAGGTTAATTTACCTTTTCCTCAAGTTAAAGCCATTGCTCAGAGTCCAAACACATTGTGGACCTTTCCTTGCAAGCCCCTGCACCTCTATCCTTTGCTCACCTCCCTGTTGCAATGTGGTGGGAAAGCTAATCAAGATCTTCCAGATAACGGAATCATAGAAACATTTGGGTTGGAAAGGACCTTAAAGATCATATCATTCCAAACCCTGTGCCCTGGGCAGGGACACTTTTTCTGCTAGATGAATCTTCTCAAAGCCCCATCCAACCTGGTTTTTAACCACCATCTCCTGGCACACCAGAGGTCTGTTGGGCGCTCCTCCATGTCAGCTTCCTGGCACACGGACTTGGCTCTCGGAGGACACTTGGTGGCCCAAGGAGACCCGTGGGCCCTCGCTGCACCTGAAAAGCTCTAATGAGGCGTAACGAGGGCCCCCCCTCACACACCACAGAGGACAGCCCGCACAATGGCCAAGCACAAAGCCGGATGGCCGCTGCACGCCGCCACAACGCCGCTTTCTCCTCACGACGGGCTGAAACCCCCATTATCCCTCCAAATTATTACCCAACAAATTACTGCTCGGCCAGAGGCGATTTTTACCCACCTCCGAGACGTCCCCAGAGGATGGCGAAGGCAGGAGAAAGGAGGGGGTTGGGGGAAGGAGGAAGCCACAAAGCAAGCAAACAAAAAAAAAATAAAATAAAATAAACCCAGGGGATTTCTTTAATTCCTTCTTCCTTTTCTTCTCTCCCCTCAGGGAGGGCCGGCGCGCGACTGGCCGTTGAGCGCTAACGGCCACGCACGCGCGCCCCCCTCCCCTCGCCCCTTCCCCTTCCCCGGCGCCGCATCGGCGATACGGGCGCTATCGCGACACGAACCGCACAGCTGGGTCGGTTCCCCTCCCTCACCACCACCCCCACCCTCTCCCCTTCAAACCTGCTTTTCCCCCGCACTCACCTCGCTCCGCCACAGCGGGGGGGGGGGGGCCGAGCCCGGGCGCCCCGACCGCCGCCTACCAGCCGCGTCCCGCCGACATGGCCGCGGCCGCAGGTGAGAAGACGACGGGGAAAAAGCCGCGGGGAAGGGCCCTGAGCGAGGGGGAACCGCGTCCCGCACACGCCCCCCTCGCACACACGCTCCAGAGAAAGGCTGCGGGGCCCATGCGCGGTTGCTGCCCCCGCTGCCTGGCTCCTCCCCGACGCCGGGGAAAGGGCGGGCCGATGCCGGGGCCGCGGCGGAGCGAAGGGAGGGCCGCCCGCCCGGAGTCGGGGGATGAGATTGCGGGGTGTGATCGGGGCAGGA
>BJBW01008206.1:0-13445 GCA_004320125.1 Scolopax mira
AAGAAATCCAAGCTACTACAAGCAAAAAATAGAAACCTGATGCTACTACCCTCAGTACTAGGACAATTGGATAAAACATTGAGATTTAATCCAGAGAGCACTCATTTTTCAGCATGTTGTATGTATCCAGTAACGTATCCTGACAGATGGGAGTTTGGAGGTTGGTCATATTAATTTATTTTTCAGTTTCATAAAGTATGCTTTTCTCCATTCCCTCCACAAATTACCAGAGGGGAGGGATTCAATCCACAAATGTAAATTAACACTTGGGAAAACAAACAAACAAAACCCCACACAAACCCTCTTGACCCCACCTAGAGCTGCCTGTTGCGGTCCATTATAAATAAGTACAAGCATCAGACTCCTCTAATACAATCAATAACACAGTAAGGTTCCTACCTTCAGGTAGACTATTAGGAGAGGGGAGCTGTAAAGTGAGGGAGAGATGGTGCTGTCTCTGCCTAGGCAAGCTCCCTGCGCTGCCCAAGCACTTCACGTGTGGCCATCAGCTCCACACGTATCAAACAGGAGCTGATCACTCAGTCTTCACAACTAATCCAAGATAAATTGAGCACACGGGAGAGGCTTCTCCATTCAAAACTGAGCTCAAGTTTGGCTGCAGCCAAGAAGGCCTGGAACCCGTTTCATTTGAAAAACATCAGAAGTTTCCCTACCAAAAAGCACAGCCTCAAGCGCTTTTTGGTGATGTCATCCGGAAGCAATTACCACATGGAAAGGGGAGCCATCAGGAAAGTACTGAAAAATGAAACCTTGAATATCTGAACTACTGTGGCCCCTTAGATAGGCAGCCAGCATCCCTTTGCCGGAAACCTGTATAAGGCAAGTATGTTTTATTAAACAAGACAAAGCAAGCATCCTGCCTGGTTACAGCGCCCATCTCCCTCCTGCTACATTTAGGCTGAACCCTTGTAAGTATTCCCAAATGTGCGAGTATTAACCACTACTTTGAAGCACTTCACCTTTGGACACAGCAGATGAGCACCATCTTGTTTTCAAGATGAGAGGACTCCAGGCACGACTTACATGCTTTTAAAATGTAATCTCCCCAGTTCCTCAGTTCATCATAAGAAGGAAGAATATTTGTCCTGATTAAATGATCACCCACTGATTGGTGCCTGCATGGCAATTATGTGCCCTCTGGCCAGTGAGGTTCAGAATTCATCAGAAACATCATGTTGGTAGGTTGAGACTTGAGATGATTTCTCCCACCCACACATAACTGCAGGTTCACCACTTAATACATATAAAAGCAACATCCAGCAGATTAGTAGCAGTGATAATGGGCAGCAAAACAGAAGAGAAGACTCAATATTTCAAAGAAATGCTGAAGATAAACATTCAAACAGAAAGACTATAGATCAAACAGCCAGGCCACCATGTTTTCCTGGCACACGTAGAGGAGCACTGGAATTTGCTTTGTGTTTTCAAAGGTACAGTGGATCTTACAAATCATTCCCCTCCCATCAGATAGGGAAGAACATCAACTAGTAGAACTAGTAGAAGCAGGATAATGAAATCCATGCTGGCATCAGCAAAATTATTCTTGGTCCATTAGGACACTGAAATACAATGGAAAGAGGCAACCACATTCCTTTATGTTCCCCCACTGGTAGAAATCAGAGCCCTAAGGAACCTGCTGGCCCTGTAAAGCTCTCAACCCTCCTAAGTGGTGGTGGCTTTTATCTCCTCCTTACATCTCACTGCACAAACAAGTCTAATATCATCTTTCATATACTCCGAGACACTGCTTGTCTTCTTACTAATGGTAACCTCTTTAATTTTCCTACTTTTTTAGTTTTTGCCTGTCTTAGCAAGAAAAAGGGAAGAATTTTCATCACTGTGGGGAGGGGGAGCTCAGATGATCAGTGTTTTTTGGAGAAGACAAAGAAAAGCTGTGTTCTGAAAGGAAGCAGAGCAATTTTTGTAGGACCAGAAAGTCCCTGCTGTGGCCCTTGGCTCCAAACACCCATATGATCATCTTTCAAAACAGCCATCATCTCATCAATATTCCTAACTGTTTCCTACAAAGAAATCTAATATTCTATTTTCAAACTAAAGACAATGCCTGTAACTTCTAGTTTCCAAGAAATGAGGGAAGGATAGCACTTGCAGACTTCTATTTTCTTTATAAATACAATACCATATCTGGAAAACTTATGTTCGTGAAGTGGAAAAACTGACAACACATAAGGAGTAAGACAGGGAGATTGCTTATTTGATTGAATTTACAAAGGTGTTTGTGTTATCAGTTACACAGATGTTGTTTGGAACAAAGGACATGATTTTTCTGCTGCAAGTCTTACCACAGGATGCCTGGATTAATTTCTTTAAAAATAAAGAAAAAATACTTGAAAAATATTGTCACTACTGATCCACAGATGAAAGATTAGATTTAGGCTTACCTTCCCAAAACTATAAACTATCAAAAAACTGTAATTTCCCTATTCCAAACCTCTATAGTTGCAAGATCAACAGTATCTTAAGCCAAGTGCAGTAGCCTATATTTAGAAGAACATGAATAGGCACCTAGTGATGACTGAAAGCATTATTACTGGTTTTGGAATTTCAGATGAAAACCTCTGTTAGAACACAGCATGTCCATTCATTGCACACTATATGGCTATTGTTCTTCCCACAAACAATGAAAATAAAGATGATAGAAAACTGATGGTTTTAGACAGCCAGAAGTTTTAGACAGCAGTATTCAACATGAAAAAAAATAGAAATCAACCTTAAGAACTGTTAAATTACTGGGCATTTTCCGCAAAATTAATGGGAAGCAGAAAGCTTTCTGAGAAACTGCCAGCACAGTCATTTCACTCGCAGCTCTGAGTTCGTTCTTCAACGTAAAGCGCTGAAAGACCAGAAATATACATAAAACAATGCACTGTGAGCGATGCAAGCATGGGAGAAGAGGATAAAAAAAGAATGGGGAATAGACTATTTCCAATGCAGTATGTTAATTAACAGCAAGAACAGGTCTAGAGAAAATCCGGTGATGTGATAGGAAATGCTCACCTACGGAAGAGCAATGTCAATGCTAGTGTTTGTCAGTGCTGTGCTCCCTGTACCAACCTTCCAGGGCAGTTGAAGGAACCTCTTGAGTCCTTGTGACTAGAAGGTATGAGCACAGAGAGCCTCAAGCCTCGTGAAACCAGTGCAAAGGAGGAGGAATTAGTGAGAAGTTTTCTTGACTGTGCAGTCTGAACTGTGTTTCGGCATTAGAGCCCTCCCTGCCACCGATCTCATCCTGACAGCTCGCCCTGAAACACAGCTCTCTTAACATCACATACCTACAACAAGAAGCAGGTACAGTACAAGAAAAAAAAAAAACCAAAACAAAACAAAGCAAACAGAAAATAAATTACAGCTGTGTAAGGCAAAATAAATCTCTAAATGGGTGACATCTTTTCTGTGCATTTGGGTATCATGTTAACACATACTAAGTTAAAACCTAGACAGAAAACCACCAATTTGAAAACCAAGAATTAATGTTAGCACACAGCCTTTTTCCCACTAAAAAACTTCCAGCAACCTCAAAGCAAAAAAAAAAAAAAAACCCAAAATCCTGGATAGTACAGCCTGCAGTTGCAATTCAGCATGCGTGTATTTTCCACAGGTATAGTCAAGCAACATTAAAGCTGTAACAGCACGTTTTAAGATCAGTAAGATACATGAACCAGAAGTCCTACAGAAGAAACCACAGCTTTTGTTTTAAAAAGTCCTGCTGCCTCTGTGTTTAGCTGTGAATACAGGAAAGCTGTCAGCATGGCTTGTAGACACACATAGAAAAGAAAACGGGAATGATAGACCTTGCTCTGCTACCAAGACAGAAGCTCCAGTACGGCACTGCTGTGGTTGTTAAAAAGGGAGGCCTAGAAAATTGTGCTTATTGTCTGAATAAAAATACTACAAAGGAATGGATGTTGCAAAAATCTTATAAGAGCAAGTGCTTTTAGACTGCTGGAGAAAGGGATGAACTTGAGAACCTGGAGAAACTTGAGCTACAGCTGGAGCCAGTGTTCATTTGTCTTGATATTACTCTGCTCAGAGAGCAAACGGTGCCACCAGAGGGGGTGCAGATTGCCATTCACTAGACTAACAGACAAATATATATTCTTAACATTTCATCTTTTACCAAATCCACGAGCACAGTAATCTAAAACATAGCAAAAGCAAAGTTTATTCCCCCTATAAGATACGTGTCTCACATCTTTTAAGTGCCACATCTGTGAAACAAACAGTAAAGCCAAGGGTTCTTCAGGCTGTCCCAAGACTCTGTCCCTACATTTGCCTGTGGATTGAAAAAGAAGCTGCTGACTGTTCAAATCTCAGTCTTCACACCAAATGTGACTGTGGTCCCCAAGCTGCTTATTTTTCCCTCAAAACAGCCAGATCTCTTTATTGACCTGGAGGAGATATATCACTCCCTCAGTACAGCCTCAGCAGAAGACAACTGCTGTGCACCACCTTATCACTTACTCTCATCCTTAGTGATTTCTTTTTTTTTGTGTAGAATAAGAGGCTGATATGTAGGATGAAATCATAATCATCTTTTCAACACTTAGAACCATGTTAATTTATTCCAGTTTGCTCATTCTGAAGTCTGTTCTCACTACTGAAATACTACACTAACTATTGCACAAGTAAAAGGACTGAAAATGGGTATTTTTTAGATTTCATCCCTTCAGTAACTAATGCTTAAAAATAATCTCCTTCTTCTGAACATCTTGCAGTGCTATAAATTACAGATATGCCTAATATCTGTAGGTATGCGTAGATACAAAAAGGCTCTGGAAAATGATTCAGCATCAGCTATACACCTCACCTGTCTCATTAAAGTTATTTTTTTAAAATAAGCTCTATTATGAAAGAGAGTTTCATACAAAAAGCTAACAGCTCTAAACTATAGCCCCACTTACACCTTCAATCAACCAGGTCTTCTAGAACAGCCTGGCAAGCTTCAGAATTTACACTTGCAGCCATGCCCCATTCAACACACACTCTGAAGAACCAACATTGTGACAATAAATTAACTTCTACAAGAAAAGCTATGCATGAATGCCTCTCACTCCATCCAAAATATAGGCTATGATATGTCCAAAACACAGCAATTTCCATTTGATTCAGCAGATGCAAACTCTACTTTCATCACCAATACAAACCCTTCCCAGGGCTTTCCAGGAAAAGTCCCAGAAGATCATTAAAACAAAGAATGGAAAAAAAAAAAAAAAAAAGAGGGGGGATACAGAAATGAAAACACCACGATTCAGTACAGTGACTAGCAAGACATTCCTTTACAGAGAAGTCACTTGTAGAAAGCCCTACTTGTCAAAAGCCAGGTTTGTAACACCTTGGTTTTTCAGTCTCAGCTGCCAGTAAGACTATATCCCCTAAACATGATTATAAAGGGAGGAAGGTATAAATCGATACATCACACTTGCACATCCACAACCTTAACATCATACTTAGAAGGACCTTTTCTTTCTAATAAATTGTGATTTCAGTATAAGACACCTGCAGACCAGTGACATTCTTAAAAATTTTTCAATGAGCTGTTATGGCTATTGCCAATCTGTTACCAGAAATCATTTACCAATTTATTTTTAGAAAAGTTGACCGTGTAGAAACGTAAGATCTGAAAAAGTATGTAGCAGAATTGCCTGCTACATTTTCTGTACAAATAGCACATATATAACTGTAATACAAATACCCTATGTGGGGGATGAAACAAAAAAATAAATAAAAAATTTTCTTTGAAGGAAAAAAAGAATTCTTTTCCCCCACATGTGGCTTTTAATCAGTCTCTAAACCACCACAGGAAGCCCGGGTGGTTGGGACTTCAGCTGAAGAGCTTCCTGTGCTACTGAGCACTCAAAGGGGGAAGTGGGTTATGACACTACCACAATCAAACCACCAGAAAAGCTTGATTTTCATCTTAGAATGTTTCACTTTTTCCCACTGGACAATTCTTACCAAAAACCATATAAGGTAATGGCTAGATTGGGCATCAGACTGTTTGGTTTGCCAATAAAAATGTTTTTCTTTCTTTATAGGAATTTTGGCAATTTATTTTAATTAGATTTTGCTTGTAAACAGCAACTTTCTGTATTTTCCAGCCAAACTACTGCAAAGAATGGCTGAAATACACCAAATCCACTATTCAAGATGCAGATCTATGCTATCATCAAATCCCTCAGAAAGACAGAAGAGTAGCATAAAGGAATTGTAAAAGGAAAAAAGAAACAGTACTCCAAATTTCTCACATCCTTTTTCCATTTCCTTTTCAAAACCAAAGACAAAGCCAAAAGAAGAGCCAACAAAGAGCCCACAGAGCTACTCATCACCGATGCAACCACCCAACTTTCCAATACCTTTCAGTGCAGCTATACAGTAAGCCATTTCTGCTTCTGCTCTCTTCCGACTCATCTTCCACCCCAGCTCCAAAGATTACGGGTTGATTGTATAGACAGCATCTCATATATGCTGTTCCCAAGTCCTCCCAGCCCAGCAGAGCTTTGTCATTATCACGTTGCTATTGTCTTCCTCATCAAGTCTGTGTTCTGCAAACAGGTCTCTGATTAAAGCCAGACAAGTTTGCTTAATGACCATGGTCATTATCACCTGGTTTCAGGTGCTGCCTGCATAACACTTGATTTTCATGATATTTACTATGTTACAGCAGTAATGCTGCACTCTTCAGCACTGCTTTTGGGATGAGCAAGATCAGCAAGCAAGTGCTTGTAAAATTTAATAAGCCTTAAGCTGGAGTTAATGCAAGCTTGAAAAGAAATCAGAATAACAAACTATCAAGAAAAAGCACAAGGGAAGTGTTATTAGAAGCAGCCTCACTATGTTTCCAAGCACTGTATGTGGATTGTACACCTATTGTATGCATATGTATCAAACAAACTATTTAACTTCATCCCTGTGATTTAAAGATATACGTTAATGCTGTGGGGAGGAAGGAGGAGGGAGCAAAAGAAATTATAGTTATGTACAGTGAACACCCAAGTATTACTGGTACTCTATTAGTCAAGCTGCAGAATGTATTTGTATTAAAGTGGCAAGAAGATATAAAATTAGCACTAACAATCCCAGGAGCAATGTCTGAATAAACGCAACACGAATTCACGGCTTGCATGCAAATGAGTTTAGCTGCAGTTTCAAAATACTTCAAACGCTTCCTGGAATAGTAATAATCTTATAAAGGAACATCTCCATAACAACTCAAATTATTGGTTCTCCAAATCCTTGGAATCCTAAAACACCATGCATGTATCAATGTTTTTCTATTTATTTATTTTTTTCTTGATACCAGGACATTTATCCACCCAGGTCTGGAGAAGGCAGGCTAAAATTAGTTTTAACTGTGAATGAGTAGAAGTCTTTGTTCTAGAGCTGCTGAAGAGAAGCAGATAAAAAACCCAATCAATCAAAAAACCAAACTGAAACACAAAAACCCCCAACCGTTTTAGTACACTTCTACAAGAAACATCATTGGTATAAATTAAATAAGCAGAACACCTGGGAGAGCACAGATTGACTCATCTGCTACCCCAGCCAGGAACCACTGCCACACTTCAGGCACTACAAGCTGCACGTACAGCACAGAGCAGACACCTCCTTAGCCAAAAACCAAACAAAACAGGCCATAGATACCCTCTGGACTTTGTGCTAGGGGTGGCAAGGCAACCCAGACCGCAGCTTTACTGGGAGTCAAGAGGCGGGCGGCAGCGCCCCGGTCCCTCCGCAGCCCGGCGGCCACAAAGGGCTGTTGTTGCCAGCCAGCAGCAGGGCGGCAGCTGAACCAGTTGGCCCAGTACCCTACCTTGGTCTGAGGGACAACAAAGGCGGGCTGTGACCTGAGCAGACAATGAGGATGTGTTGGTGTAGAGTTACAAAGTTCCAAGAGGTCACTCACAGATGAATTTTCCTACCGCCGAACAACAACCTTTACAAAGCACTATTATTGGCTTTGGGGTGGAATGAGCTTTCAGATTCCCCCCAAACCTAGGGAAGTAACTACCACAATGGGTTATTTTTGTCCTGTATAAAGCTTACTGCAAAATTAAAGCGAAATTCCTCAGATGAGATAAGTAGCTTTAACATACACATAATAATCCTAGTTTGTAAAGGATAGATACTGGGTCACCGTGTTAACTGAGGCACTGATGAAGGTGGTGAGCAGCTGTGGAATAATTAGCTAAGACAAAAATCCTACCCTATTTCCAAAGACGCTCAATCTGCAGCAATCAAGTACAACATCCCCCTTCAGAAAGTATAATCAGCACGAAGTAAAGCTGCTCAGTTTTGTACCTATGCTATTAACAACAATTCCAGACGTATCTCCTTACAAAGAAACCCAGTTGCACTCTCTTCACTGCCAGTGCCACCACCATCTATCCCACCACACAGCACTGCCCTTCTCATCTGTTCAAATCCCATGGTGCTGTCCCAGAAGGACCATTTTCTCTCTCAGTAATGCTGATCCTCAATGTACAACTTCCCCTTTTAACCACCAGTTCCAAACGTGTGTAGAAGACTATTCAAGACAGACATGAAGCAAGCAAAAAATAGAGCCAAGATGTCAAGACACCTCTACCCCATCCCAGTATTTTACTTAAGCAAAGAGAAAAATGTTCTTAGATGATCCATTAGTAAGAAAATCAGATAATTTTTTCTTTTTACTTCTTCACTAACTCTTAGCATGGCTCCAGCAAGGCTAAAGATCATGCACTAATCAGAGATTAGCTCAAGTCAACTGCTCTGAACAGTCACGTAATTAAGTCACACAATCCCATGGTGGGCCTTCAGGCAATCCCGTACTGGGGGCTTCACAGCCAGCACCTCCCGCCAGCGGTAAAACACCCTGAAGGTCAGAGTTACTTGGCCTTATTTACTTTCTGTGGCAAAACACAGACCTGTGTAGATTGCTACCAAATGGCAAAAGGCATGACAACCTGGTGTTACGAATGGCACTTTAAAAACAAATCGGAAAACAAAGTTGTTAACATTTATAATCAGTGTAAAAACGTGCATATTTTCATATTTTCAGAATCCACATTATGTCTTGAGCAAAAAGCAACTCGGTTTTCCTGATTTTTAAGGGAACTTTAATAGAAAACTTCAAATGAAAACAGAGAAGGTTTGAAAAACATTTTTGTGCTTTCCCTTCAGCCCAGCATCTTCCTTCCCGTGTAAGATCACTCCGCTGCAGGGCCTTCAACACAGCAAAGAAGCACCAGCTCAGGCGTTTAGCTTCCAAATCCTGACAAATGAACTGGAATGCAACTCACACGATGAGAAAGCAAATGTTGTTTGCAAATTACTCTATCAAGAACTCAGGCACTGGTTTAACAACATGAGGGTCATACGTAGTCATCATCACAACTCACGCGAGCGGCAATGACTTTGCAAAACCCAGGAGAGGAAGAGTTCCTTCTCTTGCTTAAGAGGAGCATGTGCCCATGCACCTTCTTAAACTGACCTAAACCTTTGCGATGATGCTGTTTAAGGAAGGTGGACTTCCCTTCTGGTGTGTTTTTTTTTTAGACCTTGTTACCTCATTGAAACTCACTTCACCTGAGGAAAATTTCTTGGGCCCAAAACACTGTTTTCACAGAGCCAATAAATAAATAAATAAATAAAAGAACCCAAACAACAACCAACTCCACCCAATTCTAGAGTCACATTGGTTACCTTGTAACACTTCAGAGTAAATTAACCCAATAAAAGGTAACTGTATACTTTCTTTCCCTTTCTCCTCTTTCCCAGCCTACTCGAAGAGAGAGAATTTTTGTATCAGTTTTCTCAAGACTGTGTCCTGAGAGTTCACAGAATATGGCAAATGTTAACTCCTGCACATTTAATTAAATACTTCCAAATCACAGCTTTTAGAAACGGATACATTTCACCGCTAGAACATAAGAATTAAATGCAACTACCTTACCATCATAGTTCAACCTTAATATTGCAGTTCATAAACTGAACTATTTACTTCTGGAAAATATGATGTTTTCCAGAAGGAAAAAAAAAAGTTATTTATTACACAAAGTAAAATATTATACACCTATCTCAAAGAGATTTAGTATATTCACATAACTAGCAGAGCTATGTTCAACAGCAGTAAATCTCAAAACATAGAAAAGCACCATGTTCCATAGCATTCAATAATCTCTGAAATGTTACTGTGATCACAGGAAGTAATTTCTACTTGCTTTTTCCTACTAATTAAAAAGGCAAAGAGCAATAAGCAGGATGACAGAAGCCAAGAGTAAGATGAAGAGAGAAATAAACCAGATGGCATAGAAATATATTTATATATATACTTAAGTTATTCCCAAATTATGAAAAAAAAGAAAGATCAAAATGTTTTCATTTGCCCTATAATCAGTGTTCTTTTAGAAAAGAGTTTTCAGACATTTTTATGTGAAGTGGATTGTGAATTCTAATTAAGATACAGCTGTAAGCCAGGATCCTGTCATACAATTAATCTTAAATCCAACCTCTAGCCAAGCAGGGTACAGATGGAGTTAGACAGATGTAATTAAAAAGTCCATCAGCACTACGCCACTGGGAGAGGTGGCAGGCTTTACCGTATTTCTTCTTTGCCCTGGGTGGTAGGCTATTTTAGTCAAAATATACCAGGAAGACACAAATACCATGATCCCGTCACAGGTCTTTAATATTAACTTTAGCTTATATCATGTATTTTAAGGCACTAATTTTCAAAATAGCAACAACTGCACTCCTCTTTCTGTGGGCTGCACCGTCTAACAGAGCGCAGGAGTAGGTATTGCTTTCCCGGCTTCATTTGTGTCCTTGGGGATGAACTCCTCTCCCTCCTTTGCTTTGAAGCTCTCCAACTATAAAACTGCATTTTAGCACCATTCTGAACCTGTAAAGTGAGATTAATTGTTGAAAAAACATAATTTTGAATATAAACACTAAGGAAAAAAAAAAAAGATGTTTTTCATAATGCATGATCTGCTCTCCCACATACTCGTTTCCTCCAAACGACAGAAACAGCATCCAAAACATCTTCAATTCATTATTGTCACTATACTCCACACATTCATGGAAATTAGCAGTTGCTGCCAATTTTGAGAAAAGAGACAAAAATACCCCGTTCTACCTAAGAATCAACTCTTCACATTAAAGTGAACTGACATCTTTATACTCAGAGGACAAGTTTTGCAATCCCACGTCTAAACGTGATACAGCAACTATAACTCGACTATACTTTTATAATTTCTTGCTTTCTTACAGCATCAGCATTGGAGAGGAATTTCCAATAGCAAGGCGTATCACACCTAGTTTGACATTTTCCACTAACTGCAAAACCATGAACACACTTTCTGTTTAATATCAGAAAACAGCATTAAGATTACACATTTTAAATGTTAATATGTTTCCATTTCAGATCTGCAAGCGGCAACTTAATACAGAAAAAAAAAAGTCTTTGTATAAAGCAGTGAATTCACCTTCTATCAATCATATAGGGACCATTTACATATCCAAAAGTAGTAACAACGATTATCAGTAAATTTGCATTACCCATTTTACCAGAGTTATCCCACCCAAACTGGGGAAATCAACCACTTCCCCCATGCAATGGGCTTTTTGTATGAGTTTTACGCAGTAGTTGAAGAAGCAAGCAGAAAACAGACCTATGCAATGGAAGTCAAATCTGGTAGAATGTTCAGAGGCTGTTCTTAACTTCAGGGTCACGAACTGACAAATTTAAGAACACACTAGAGCAGGGATGCTCATACATATTTTCAGTTACAGACCCCTGCATAACTGGCCATGCCCAAGCCCTGGACTTGGGGCTCAGCAAACATTCTGATCTTTCATTTTTGTGTTCAAATTGATATGCCAAAACCAGATGTATTTTAGTAGAATGGCAACAACTACAACAGCGCCAGTAAAAAAAAGTTTTTTAAACATTTGTCATATGTGGTAGGAAATTCTTCGTGCAAACTCTAACTAGCAGCACGGGTAATCTCAGCAAACTTAACTGACTTTGTACCAAAGCAAACATGGAATGCTCACAATCACCACTGCAGAGGAAGTTCAAGAAGTTTGCTCTCGCTTCTCTCAACCACCCACTCCGCCTCTGAGCCCTAAATCTCTGTGAAGCTCATCATCACTCCCCCCAGGCTACGAAGCAGAGAGACCCCAAGCCCAGGCTGGCTGGCACGTTCTCCCAGAACACCCGAGTTGTGAGGCAGGTTGAAAACAGTGTTAAATCCTACCCCCAGGCCTATGAAAGATCACCCAGCTCTGCAAACAAGCTCAGGGCTTAAGCAAGCACATATAATTGCCTGTGATCTATTTTTTCCCCTTACAGAAGAACTCCACCTGATTTTCATCACGAAGGGAGTCCTTGAGATGAGTTGCCTCATTCTTTATTAACACTACATTATTCACATCCTGCTCTGAATATGCATCGTTTTCCTTCTTCTCCATACACGAGTCCCTGGGTCCTTCAGATGTGGTCATTTCATTAACAGTGTTCTCACACCTACTTCCGGGGTGTTTATTCCCAATTTTTACACTAGGAAATTATGTGAGAGCAATTGACATCGTTAATGCTGGATGTTCAGCTTAGACATCAACAAAATGGCTGAAATGAAATTATACAGAAGGTGGTTGATAAATAAAGCTTTTCTCTACAAGGCCATTTTTTAGGAGGATTATTTGAAGCTGAAAATTGTTTTTTATATTAGCATCAAAATGAGCGTTCTTAGCTTAAGCATTAGCAAGTTCACTCTTAATGAAGCTCTTGGTGAACACAGAGCTGTCGAGAAGACTCGGAGCAACAGCTTTTCCTTCAGACGCCACTTCCAGCCGAAAATACACTATATCTGATCAAGACAGCAGAATTAAAATTTCAAGGACTCAAAGTTATTTCATTTTAACTCTGTTCTTGATTTGAGAAGAGTTATAGGGAATACTAGTTATCTAAGTATTTCGTCATGCTAATAAATCCTTAAAAATCCACAAAGCACTTCCTTTGAAGTAAGTTTTTTAAAAACCCATGTAATTTCAGTAAGACCTGTGATATGAATAAGCATTTTGACAATCCCAGATTTTATGTTCAGAAGACTGCAGATTTACTTATTTATAATGCACTTTTTTACCATAAAAAAAACCAAACCAAACCAAACCAACCAACCAAAAAACCCACAGAGGAAGAAAAAAAAAACCACAAATAGTAACAATTGGAGTAGAAAAACTGACTTCCCTAAGTCACTTTTTTCAGCATAAAAGGACTCAAGAACAAGCTTATTTCTTCAAGAACTTTCTGGAAAAAAAAGTCCTTTCTGGAAAAGCCTATGCACTGGAGTACCTTGCAATCCAACAGCCAAAGACACAGATGCTTTGACACAATTTTCCAGCATGCCACATCTATTTAT
>BJBW01008206.1:13476-40856 GCA_004320125.1 Scolopax mira
TTTAAAAAAGCATATTCAATCTTTATTCTTTTTGAGTCTCACTGAAAGAGTCGTTAACATAAGGATATCTCTTAAGGGAATGCAGAGTTATTTCTCCTACCAGCACTTACATGTTTGCCTGCTACAAAGCAAAGTAGGGATCACAAAAGCAGCCCCTGGGTTCTTTAGTTTACAACATTATACAATATCTTACCATAATTATAAGCCGTTTTTAGATCACACTGCTGAGAGGGGCGGGGTATTTAATCTAAAATATGTTTAGATTAAAATTCTGTAATATTATTAAGATTAAAGAAGTCACTGAAAACAGGATATTCCATTTCATTGCCATTTAAGACGTTCAAATCTGTGTGTGTGTGCATTAGTGCATACACGTAACAGGTCCCCTGACACCACTATCAGGGAAGGCACCAAGTGCTCAGTTGGGGAAGCCGAGAAGTTTATCTTCACAGCACACCCCTCACGACCCAAAAAAACACAGGAGGGCAGCTGAAAATAGAGAACAGCGATTAACTAGACAAATGAGACTCCCCTCCATAAGGTAACAAAGCTCAGTTGAAATCATTAAGAAAATTAAACACACTCTTAGGATTTTCTGAAACAGACCTAGAAAATAAAGCATTTGTAATACTAAGAATTCCATGTAAAAATGGAGATACTACCTAATGTCTGATATTAGCTGGAATTAAATCAAAGGCCAGGGCATCATGAGCAGAAGGTCAGAAATCTACAAGGTCAGAAATCCTGAAGCCCCAACGATGCCAAATCACCCCCTCTCACTGTCGTAAAGACCAGGAAACTCTAGCCATGGCAAATTTACTATCTTTCACAGGCTATTATTTCACCACAATGTGCCATAAAGCAGTTTAGTGATTACTGTGGGTTCCTGTCTTACAAAACTAATGATAATATGATGCAACCACACTTCAGCAAAACTTGAATTTTGATTTTGATTTTCTTTTTCTTTACTGTTCTCTTAAACACATCGTAGGAATAAGCTAAATCATTTTGATAAGAGAGAACAAGTCTTTAAAAGTCTCATCTACTTTCAACATAAAAATTTCCCACCCCTGAATAGTTTTTCATTACTAAAGCAGCACATATTAAAAATTTCCATGCATAAACTTATACATTTAAATGCATTTGATCATCAGATGAATTCACAGAACATTTTGTGCGGATTCCCTATATCAGCTGCTACGACCTTCAGATAGGATCTGGCTCGTGTGTCTGTGAGAAAGCTAAACAGATTCAGAGCAAAAACCAATGAACTTGATGCTGTATTGTTGCCAGGCAGAGATTCAGAAGACATGAAAAAGAATTTAACTTTCCAGAGATGCTAAGAAGGTAATGGCCACGCTGCATCCTTAGAGTTTAACCAGTCTGCCTTCACCTTCTGGTTATCACTCGAAATGAGGAAATCAGGGGCCTCAAAAAAGTAAAAGTTCAGTAGCAAAACCAGACAAACCACCTGGCATTTTTTGCTACACTTAATGAATTCGCTATAGTTAGTTTTAAAATTAAACTGAGATTTGACATTCTGGACAGTATAATGGGATAGTCCCCAGCAAATGAAATTTTATGCAAGCCATGTACACACAGCGTATCAATGAACATCAACTCTGCCAGAGAGAAAAACAGCTTAATATTTACACATTGTGTTTTCTTCCAGTCCAGCACAAATTACACACAGGTTTCAGCCGAACACCACTGTACAGAACAGGACTGTGAACATTTGCTCAGTGAACATTTCTTTCATGTATTTACCAATTTTCAATTAATACCAATACTCTTGATATCCTACCAAGTCCAAAAAAACTGAGTCAGTTTCAGATACAGACTTCAGTATCCCAAACTGCTTCTCAGCATTCCCCTGCTCAGTCAAAATACTGCTCTGCCATTTGCAGCAATGCAGCTCACAGAAGATGCCTGACCACTGCTAAGATACTAGGAAAAAGTATGAGAAGATCAGGTTCAAGACCTCTTAAGGAGCCTGAAGGTCATAAGTCCATGGGACTTGATGAAATCCATCCATAGGACCTGAGGGAGCTGGCGGATGAAGTTGCTAAGCCGCTCTCCGTCATATTTAAGAAATCGTGGCAGATTGGCAAAGTTCCCACTGACTGGAAGAAGGGGAACATAACCCCAATATTCAAAAAAAGGGAAAAAAGATGATGCAGGGAACAACAAGCCAGTCAGTCTCACCTCTGTGCCTGGCAAGATTATGGAGCAGATCCTCCTGGAATCTCTGCTAAGGCACGTGGAAAATAGAGGTGACTGGAGATGGCCAACACGGCCTCACCAAGGGGAAGTTGTGCCTGACAAATCTAGTGACCTTTTATGATACTGCCACATACCTGGTGGACAAGGGCAGAGCAACAGATGTCATGTACCTGGACTCATGCAAAGCATTCAGCACTGTCCTGCATGACACCCTGGTCTCAAAATTGGAAAGTCAAGGATTCAATGGATGGACCACACAGTGGTTAAGGAGCTGGCTGGATGGCCACACTCAAAAGGTTGTGGTCAATGGCTCCATGTCCAATTGGCAGCCAGTGACGAGTGGTGTTCCTCAGGGATCCATACTGGGACCAGTGCTGTTCAACACCTTTGTTGGAGACATGGACAGTGGGGTAGAGTGCACCCTCAGCAAGTTTGCCGATGATGCCAAACTCGCTAGTGCAGTCGACACACTGGAGGGAAGAGATGCCATCCAGAGGGACCTGGACGGGCTGGAGAGGTGGGCTCGTGCAAATCGCATGAAGTTCAACCAAGCCAAGTGCAGGGGTCTGCACATGGGACATGGCAATCCCAGGCACAAATACAGGTTGGGCAGACAATGGCTGGAAAGCAGCCCTGAGGAGAAGGACTTGGGGGTGTTGGTGGATGAGAAGGTCAACATGAGCTGGCAATGTGCACTGGCAGCCCAGAAAGCCAACTGCTTGGGCTGTATCAAGAGAAGTGTGGCCAGCAGGTCACAGGAGGTGATTCTGCCCCTCTACTCTGTGCTCACGAGACCCCACCTGGAACACTCTGTCCAACTTCAGAGTCCTCGACACGGGAAGGGCATAGACCTGTTGAAATGGGTTCAGTGGAGGGCCACGAGGATGATCATAGGAATGGAGCACCTTCCCTATGAGGACAGGCTGAGGGAGCTAGGGTTGTTCAGCCTGGAGAAGAGAGGCTCCAGGGAGACCTTATAGTGGCCTTTCAATATCTGAAGGGAGCCTATAGGAGAGATGGGGAGGTACTCTTTGTCTGGAAGTGGAGTGAAAGGACAAGGGGCAACAGTTTTAATTTGGAGGAGGGGAGATTTAGGTTAGACACCAGAAGGAAATTCTTTCCTGTGAGGGTGGTGAGGCACTGGAACAGATTGCCCCGGGAAGTCATGGAAGCCCCATCCCTGGAAGTGTTCAAGGCCAGGCTGGATGGGGCTCTGAGCAACCTGGTCTGGTGGGAGGTGGCCCTGCCCATGGCAGGAGGGTTGGAACTAGATGGTCTATAAGGTCCTTTCCAATCCAAATCATTCTATGATTCTATGATAAAAAGGAAGAAAAAGAAAGGTTAACCTGAATTACGAGCTAGCACAGTGTAGCTTGAAGTGCTGGCCTACACATTTTCAAGGCCAACGATTTGGAAAAAATAACTCACTAAATATCTCAAAATTCATGTCTGCAGTCCATACCTAAGTCAGCCTCGTGTTACTCGGCGGGGTTTGGGGTTTTTTTAACCCATTAAGGCACACTAATGAGACCCTTAACCTAAAGAAGTAATCAATCCATGTTACAGAAAGTGTCCTTTCCTAATGAGCCCTAATGGCAACTAGAAGCCTTGGAAACTTCCATTTCTCCAGCATAACAAGCAAAGACTGCCTGTGCACTGGCAGAGCATCAAAGACAGGCTGTTGCAGCAGATCTAAATAACAAGGAAACAGTCAGGCAGTGGGAGCATCCCCAGCACCACTGCCACACAACGCAGGAAAGAGGCTGAAGAAGTAAGCTATATTTTTAATACTTCTCTTAAAAGGGGGAAAAAAAATTACCACCACTTTCAAGCAAAAACAGTAAATCGAAAGTTAATTACCTCTCAAGAATACCTCTTTCCAAGGTATTTGAGGGGGTTTAGTATTGCTTTTTCTGATTTTATTATTTCTACATCTGGGGGTTTGCTTACATCGGTCATTGAGTCATTGAGTCTAGCCCAGCTCAAGAACGACATGATGGAAGAGCTGACAACAAGTCGGTGATCAATTACAAGGGAAAGCCTACTGTTGTTTAAGATTTGTTCAGAGTTTTTTGTTTGATTTTGGTTTTGTTTAAGTCTTAAGCTATTTTATTTTTAACCACACCTACTTAAGACAAATGGCTTTTAACAAACTGAAAGAGCAAATCTGTTAAAAATACACGCCCCATCTCCAACTAAAGGTTAAGCAAGCTCTCAAATAACATCACTCTTTCTCATAAAAGCATTTAGAAAGGAAAAAAACAGACTGGACATTCTGGATTATTTTAAAGATTAAGGACTGAAGTTAATACCTGCATATTTTTTTCATGGTGAAGCATATAGCCTCAAAGAAAACCTTTAGATAACCTAATTTCACCACCATTAAACACACATTCATTTACACACCACCAAAAACCAGAATATGATCTAAATGCAATGATCAAACCAATGATCTAAATGCAAAGCAGACCTTAAGTCATGGGAAATGTTCACAAAATTATGTATGAAGTGTTTAAGAGAACCTTAAAACTGCATAACAAGCAGCTTGCCTGAAAGAAAGAAGTCGGTAAAACCACATCTGTCAATCTCCTGTCAACTTCTACTTGAAGAGCTCCCAACAACTTTCTACAAAAAGATCATAAGCAACAAAGACAACCTGAAATGACTTAAGTGGTCCAAAAGAGGAAGAGCATGTGGTTACTTGAGTTTCAAAACTATCTCTTCCTAGAGTTATTTTTCCACAACAGCATGCAACAGGAGAAAGCTATCCAGAAGAAAAATAAACCAGAAAAATAAACCCAAACAAGAAACAGAAACAATGCAGGAGATAAATATAATTTTATGCTTGTTAAAATAACACATGAACATCTATGTAACAATTTAGGAGTTGTATTTGGTAATTTTGATACAGATATTTACCATACCAGCTTTATTGCACTAATCCAAAAGTTGTGATGCTTTTAAAGAAAACCATAGATAGACACACCTGCTGGCCTGTCTGTCTCAGAAAGAATTTACTTGAAAAGAAAGGATTTTGGTGTGCCAACACCAACAGGACATAGCTCACCTGCACCAACTGAATCCAGAATTCCAACTGCATTTTACAACAATCCTCAACAACAACCTACATTGCTACTTTCTCCTACACAAATACCCATTTTAAAGACTACTGAGAAGCAAACAGTAGCCATCAGCCTCACCTTCTGAGGCCCAAGCTTACAAGTGGTACTTCACTGAAGACATTGTCTAATCCAAAGAGCTTTGTACAGAAGATTTGGATCCTGACAACACTTACACATGCCTAACGTGATGCATATAAACGGGGATTACTCACATGCTGGAAGGTAAGTACATGATTAATAAGCATGTTCATGAATCATCAATTACGTTCAGGTAGAACAAAAAGCCAAGGTGAAAAGAGAGGGGGCACAAGAAGCAAGCAAGTTGTCACAAGGCATATTAATAATTATAAGAGTGAATGCTTCCTACTGTATTTTTAGGAAACCTAACTTCAAACTAAGTTTAGAGAGAACATCGGAACATTTAGAGGAAGATAATTTCTCGGTTTATGATCTGAATACACAATAAATTGTCAATTACGTAAAAAGCCTGCCAAAAAGACAACCCTTAGACTGCCCATCTTTATCCAATCCCCCCAATTCTCCAGCTAAAACACTAGTTTTACATTCACACTGGCTTTCTTTCTCCAGCTACAGGCCAGGTGCATGCCTGGAAAGCTTCTGAATCAGGGCAACATGGCCTATTTAAAATTCAATTCCTTTAGCAGCTAACTAAAAAAAAAAAAAAATTTAAAGATTTTTCTGAAATACAAACAGCAGGTCTCCAGAACAAACTAATTAATGCTACAAACAAGCAAACTGCAAGCAACTCAACCTAGGAATTGGAGGCTTTAGAAGTTGTGAAGAAAACATGAGGGTTATATATAAAAAATGGCCTGCTCTTAACTTCCTTTGACACCAGTTTGAGTAAAAATGGCCTTCCAGGTTTAGTAAGTTATTCTAGATTGCCCAGTAATCATACACTGTTGAGAAAAATATCCTTAAGTGATCACCCCAAGTGTTCAAATGTTTCCATCAGTTTCTTGAAGATCCATCAATTCTAGGTACCCCATCTGCTACCACCAGCTTCTCAACCCTGCAGTGGGTGCCCTGTGGAGATCAGACTCCATTTACACGACAGCTTACAACAGGATTTCCCCAGTTTATTTAACCTTATTTGTTAGCTATGGCAGCAAGGGATGCTGGTATTCAATATCAGTCACCCATCAGCACACCTGCCAGAACACCAGAACCTATGGGAAGCACACAAATACACAGTTGTAAAAGGCATTTGAAACTAGTTTCTAAGCTACAGTGCTACAGGTCTGTTTCAACATGTTCGTAATTCTGTCTTGCATTGGCTCCAAAACTCTCAGTGGCCATTTCAGAAGATCCAGGCTCCAACGTTCGAGACACACTAAGAGCACCCATCTCTTCAGGGGACAGCACCCTTCTGTGCTTTGATTAGCAAAGTACTGGTTAGCTCACTCGGTGCCATGTTTCCATCTCCTACATAGAATGATTCAGTTCTAAATTATCACCGTTCACAATGAAGCAGACAATGACTTGCACCTTGAAGGTCACAAATAATGTTTCAGCATTGACTACTCAATATAATTTGTAAAGTCACAGAAGTGTCTCAACTTCATTACTAAGCTGTTTTCATACAAGCTTATATGCTCTAACAAGTTTTGCCATCTCAGGCAATACTATGAAGATTTCATAGTATTCACAATAAGGAAATTTTATGTACAGCATTTTAAAATTTATTTTTTTTTTAAAAGAAAATTATATTAAAAAAAAAACCACAACAAAACAGGAACTAATTGCCTCATACTTTAACAGACAAAACGTGCTGGGGACCAAAAAGCTCTGAAAGTTAAACCTCCGTCCTTGAGACCGTACAGCATAAAAATTGTTAGGAAAAAAAAAAAAAGTGAAAAGTAAAAGCAATTTATGAAGATTTACCAGTACCTTTCTAATGACCAGGGCTGTGAATAAGGAATTGTAATGTTATAAAATAATAATTGAAATAGCAATTCTGACTAAAGGGAGAAAGATTAAGTGAGTTAACAGCTATGAAGCAAATTGAAAGAAACAAAGAAACAAAAAAAAACCCAGAAAGTGGTAAAAGCAAGCAGCAAAGTTTAGAAAGGATACTTAGCTTAAATTGCAGGCTGCTAACAGAACTGGAAAACCCAAAGTCACCCATGTGGTTGCTGTGGTCTTCACTATGTAGACCAAAGGTCCAAAAATCTCACAGCAATCAACACTGGTTAAAGCTACAAGACAACAAGAGAATGGTCGCTAAATCAAGCTAAAGATCTGAAACCTCCAGGACAGGCAATCTTTAACAAATAAACAAGGAGCTAGTTGCAGAAAGCTGATGGCTTTTCTTACTGATCATGTCAGAAAGTGAAATTTCTGCTTCTATTTCAGGAAATAACATAGAAGTAACAAGCTCAAAGAACCATTGAAAAATACATGTCTCTCCTCTTTTCCATATTTTTGTAAGAGACCAAGTCCCATGTGTGCCCAAAGCAACTCGACAGCTGTATGCACTGATATGACAGTAATTAGTAGTATTATTATTCATTTTACGCTGATGAAAAGCGCGAGTTTACTGTGGCCAGCTTTCCACCCCCTCCCTGAGCACAGCAAAAATTTAATTGAGAACTAGCACCCTTGGGATTTGTGAACTACTAAAAGACACATTTCCTTCTTTGGGATGGAGAGCCTGCTCCCATTCACTTGCTGGTAGACATTGCATTGGGAATACCCCTCCGGACACTTGCCGGAAACTTCCTGCATATTTTTAGCCTGGTAATTCCAAGAGATACCACAAATCTGAGATCATAAGACAACATAGGTAGTACAAAACTAGCACTGGGTATTTTATCAAGTTTAATTACTACTCAGCACTGGTGAAGACCTGTACTTCTCCTTGTGTGACTCCTGAATGCTGCCTGCTTTTTCATCTGCACAATTCAAGAAATCCTGTAACAAGGCTTGTGAAGCTACCCTGGGAACTAATAACAGGTCTGGAAAAACCCAGACATACTGCTCTACTTCTCCCACTCTTCAATTTTCAGCGACGGAAGGGAGTGTAAATTGTACTTAATTGCAAAATTGTCAGTTGAGTCCTTGAGTCAGTAAATTATGCTTTTACAATTTCTCCTCCTTCTCCCCTCTCTCCTTTCCCAGGGAATGCACACTTCCAGCATTAGTTCTAGTCACTGAGCGCTTCTACTGCCTTCTTTCTTCCCCTACCTCACACCACAGCCTCCCAAGCCCCTCTTTCTTCTCACTCACTCCTACAGGACACCACATCCCACCCTCCGCATCTCGCGCTCTTCCTCCGCACAGTCTCTCGCTCCTCGCTGGCTCACATTCCTTCTCACTCCTGCTCATCAGCTCCTCTCACCAGTCAACGTTTCGGGGGGGACCAGTCAACACTTTGTCGGGGACCAACAAAGAGGGGGCAGAAGGCAGAGGCCCTCACACCAGCCCCGAGCAGTCACACCGTGCTTCTCGTGGTGCTGCCAGCAAGAGAAGTGGGTGCCAGCTCCCCGTCTCCTAAATTCATACAGGCAGAGCTTGCCCTTCGCGTTTGTTTTTAAATACGCCGAAAAGACTTTGCCATATTTAAAAGTAAATTTTGTGACTTCAAACCAGATACTGCCTGAAACAACTTGCTCCTTTTCCATAAAGCAGAGGGAAGAAGTTGATATAATCCTAAAAAGCTGTAAACATTTGAATTCTAACTTTTTCCTTCTCCTATAAATGCCCACATTTACTTTTTGGAAATCAACACTTGATCACTGACCAAGCAGAGTTAGAAAAATGAGTCTTACTAAATAATAGACAGAAAGCCTTCAAAGTAAATCTACAACCATCTTCCTTTTTGCCTCCTTAAAGATCTTTAAAAAAAAATGCAATCAATTTGGAACTCTAAATTTTGAAGTTTTAAAACTGAAGTTCCACCATTGAAACTGTTAAATAAAACACCTCCAAAGCCTAACGTCCTCTGCTTTTAAAATCCAAAGTGGTGCTAAATCCTTACAGTGAAAAAGCCATTATGCTCTGGTTAAGCAGACACACGCTCACTGACTGCAGCTGTACAGGTACAGAGAAGTAGGAGACCAACTGCTAATATAAAAGGAAACTGTGAACCTAGAAGTTTAATAGTCATGAAACCAGCAGCAAAGCTTTTTAAGTTTAACAATCTACTCAGCTTGAGGATGAAGTACTAGAAGCGCCTTTGTAGCCCCACAAGTTCATCTTAAAACAAATTGCAAGCTTGAGAACTAAAGCCACCTTTTTCACACTTTTTAAAGATCAAAAAATGTAAGTACAAAGCTCTACATTACCTGACACAGTCTGGAGACTGCATAGTCTCATTAGATTTCTGGTTTAGCCCCTTAATTGCATTTTAAAGAAAATACATCTTTAATAGTACTTGTCACAATGAAATATCTTCCACTGTACTCTTGTCTTGGACACATTTTATGTCACAAAATTCATATTATATCAACTATAAGAATGAAATATCTGCTTAGTGAGGTCTTTCAGAGATAACTGAAAGCTGAGAAGTCATTTATTTCCACACTAGAAGGGATACGTTATTCTCTGAGGATACAGGATTTCTCACATGCACAATGGAGGTAATTTGCTAAATCAGGTATTTAATAATAGTAATAATCTACGAGTTCATCCCAGAATAAATAAATAAAAACACTTGGCACATGACTTAAAGAATTAGTCCCTGTGCAAAGTGCTGGGAGATTTTAATTCAGCCAAATTCAGTCACTTTCACATGGGCAGAGCCAACTTCTCACAGAGGCATTTACACTAAATCGTAGTGTAGTAATCAAAGGTCTTCCTCAAGGAAGGAGGAACTTGTGTTACTAAACATGAGTAAGTGAAACAGAGCAAATCGCACTTTGCTCAGCTTCTGCTTTGACAGAAGGCAGCTTCTTGTTCGATTTTGCACTCTGTTTACTGTTAGGCACACTGTTCTCAAATTAGAAACAAAACAAGCTTAAAAATATACATTTTACTGGAGAAACCGATCCACAAACCGCTACACAGGTTTAAGGGAAGCAATTACAAGCTACTGCCAAAGACAAATACATTTAAATGGGAACTGAACCGGAGGGAAATCCACAAAGAAAAGAAAGCCCCTCGTAACCAAAGGGCAGAATTATCTATACTGGAAGTCCTTCAGCAGTTACTGGGACCCCAGGTCTTTCCCTCTGGCAGTCAGACAGGTTATTTACTTCCCTCCGTGTTGTGCAGATAAATACTTATAAAAGTGTCAGCCACAAGAGCTGGTGGGATAAACACCAGCCCGAGTTTACCTTTGAAGTCCAGCAAGAGGTGATTTTTAAAACGAGAGGGAAGAGAACACAAAATAAAACACACAGTAATGGCACACGTCCCCTATGTTAAAATGGGAAGGAGAATCACTCGTGTTAGTGTTGTGAGCAGGCAGAGCTAGTGTTGCACGCTGAGTTCTGCAACTTTGAACAAAATTATGTTGACAAATACCTTCCCATTTCCCTCACACCAGCAGCACATGGGGAAAAGGAAATAAACACTACTAAAAGAAGTTACTGGTTATAAAGAATTTTCATCTCCAACAAGCATCAGGGGATGTACTTTCTATTAGCCTCCTCTTCCAAACAATACTAAAATTAAGTGTCTCACTGTAAGCTGTCATTTTTTCATACACTAATTGTAATTTTAAAAATTATTTCAGCTGTCTAGGTTCAATTAAAGGAATGTTTTAAGATGTACATTTTTTTTGCCTTTAAGAATAGAGGCATTTTACATAATATACACTGAGGGCTGCTTCCCTTAAGTATTTTAAACACAGAATCCAACAGTTCTCTTTGCTACTGTGTTTACACTTTGCTTCTACACCCAAAGAACAAAAAAGCAACTTGACTCGTCAGCCTTCAGTGAAAAGGAGTAAAACTCCTAAAGGGCACAAAAAGAGCAGATGGGTGGTCAGACTTCCTACAGGGAGATATTAGAGTAAAACCCAATTACACCTGCACACAGGTCCCAACAAGAACCTTTCTTCTGCAGTTACCCTCAAACATTAACTCTTTGCATAACACATCCAGGACAGGCTCAAAACAGATCAGGACTTTTCAGAGGCATTCACCAGGCACACAAGCAGCCTCATGACTGGTCACCATGAGACCTCCTCAGGGGGAGTAAATTCGGAATATATACAAGAGTGTTTGAAAGCTCAGGTCCTCTCCCTTCCTACGTGCAGGATAGTTTACTCCTAAGCTCACTGTTAGCAATCTCCTGTGTGCTAATTTGTAAACACTTTTATCACAAGGGAAACAAAACCATAACTCTCAAAGTCAGCTCTTTATTACTGCTGATAAATGAAAGCAATAAAATGTTAAAATCCATCATATCTGGGGAACATCCTTCCCCACACAGATGTTAATTTAACTCGGATTAACCTCCTGAACGCATACAGTCAAGGAGGATATAGTTCACTTTGCCAATCAAACTGCTTTTCCCTTGAGAGCTCAGCATTTCAAGACATTTTGTAATTCCAACTCGTGTTTTAAAAATAAATATTATTATATCAAATGCCTACTTCATTTTTTCCCACCATTCACGTTTTACACCTTTGTTTTTAAGGCTGGAGAATGTTAGTAGCCCAGCACCATTAACACATCTCCTAAACAAGACAAGCATTAATCTAATCATACAAAAAACATCATGGGTCCCATTCTGAAAGGCAGTGAGTGCCCTCATCTCCCATTGATGTCAGACCACATAATGTTAAAGTGTTGAGGTCTATTGTTCCGTCCATTTTCCCCATCCTGTGAGGTCCTGCCATAGATTCATTACAAAAGGCCATACACTACAAAACATTGACATAAAACAAAACAGAAGACCCTCATACATTTTTCTGTGTGTTTACAAAACTCCGAGCATCAACAGCATAATTCAAGTAAGGGCAGAGTACACAGTGCAACCGCACACGCAAGGGCTATTTTCCAGACAGAAACAGCTCTTCAAGGGTTTTATTTTCTTAAAGAAATGGTATAGTTTATAAGAGCCAGGAAGCCCTCCCAGTACAGTACCGTACGTAAACAGGTAGTCACCCTGCACTTCCCACATCTGGCAACAAAACCAAAAAGAAACCCCACATTTCTGCATCACTCAATGTGGACACACACTGGAAGGGAACACCTACACATCACTTGGACAACGGCATATTCTCTCGCTATCATCTAGAATACACGACCATTTTCTTCAATTTAAGTATTTCTCATCTAGAAACACAGCTGCAAGGCTTTGTGTAACATACCAATATTTTTTTTTTAACTATTTTAAAACCTGGTATTTGTCCACACAAAAGTAGACTGTGGCTTCTTTTGTCGAGGGGGGGAGAAGACCTGTGGGGTCAAAGCTCAACTCAGTTCCGAAGGAGGTTTTACAATGAAGTTCTCCTCACCTGGATGTGCAGTTCAATCGGTTGTTTTCCCGTTCTAACCATTAAGAAAAGTGACAATAACACAGCCTCAAACAAACACACGTTTGTCCGGGGGTAAAACTAGTTACAGTATTAATTCAAAGGCACATCTGCGGGCGCCCTGCCCGCCGGGCCGTCCCAGCGGACTGGTTGCGGGGGCCGGGGCGGGGGGGGTAAGTTTCACAGTTTTGCCCGGTCCAGAAGCCACTCTTTTAACACCTCCATCAGCCCCAGAGGAGCTCGGGGGGAGAAAAATCCCTTCGGGGGTCGGGTTTTCCCCCCCAACCTCCCACCGGCTTCGGGGGGGCGGGACCAGCAGTAAGACCCCCCCATGGGGCGGCTTCTCCCCCGCACAGCATCCCCGGCACCTCCCAGAAGGGAAAGGAAAAAGGGTCGGGAGCCCAAAACAAAACCCGAGAGCCCGAGCGCAAACACGGGAGAGCTTTTCCCCCCCCCCGCCCTTCCCGGGAAAAAGAGGGCCCCCCCCCACCCCGCTCCCTCCCCACCACCAGGAGGGGGTTCCCTGGGGGCTCAAGCCGCCCCGGACGCTCCCCTGTCCCGGCGGGGGTGGGCGGGGGCAACCGCTGCCCTTCCTCTTCCTCCTCCTCCTCACCCTCCCCGGCCCCCGCGCCCCCCGCTCCCCCAGCCCCGCTCACCCGCCGTCTCGGTGGCCGCCGGCGCCCCCGCCACGCCGTTCAGGTAGAGGATGGAGAGCAGGTGGGGCTGCGTCTTCTCCAGGGCCACCCGCAGGTCCTGGAAGTGGTCCCGCTCCTTGGCCAGCAGCAGGGCGATGAGCAGCTCGGCCTTCCCGCTGCCCGCCGCCGCCTCCAGGTCCCGCAGGTCGCGGGGGCCGAGGGCGCCGGCGGCCTCCAGCAGCTCCACCACCTTGTCCACCTCGGTCATGGCCTGCGCCAGGCTCTGCCGGCACTGGGCGAGCAGCTCCTTGTGCTTCGGCTCCATGGCCGCGGCAGGCCGCCGGCCAAACTTCGCCCGCCGGGGCCGCGCACCGCCGCCGCCCCCCGGCCCCGCCGCTCCGCCACCGCCGCCCCCGGGGAGGCGCGGGCCGAGGCGGGGCGCCGCCGGCCGCCCTCCCTCCTCCGGCAGCCGGCGCCCCCGCAGCGGCCCCCGGCGAAAACTTCGCGCCGGGGAAGAGGAGCGGAGCTCCTGGGCCGAGGGCGGTTTTGCCTCTTCTTCTTCCTCCTCCTCCTCCTCCTCCGCGGGCCGGCAGCTGCCGCGCTCCCCCTCAGGCAGGCGGGGGGCGAGCCGCCGTCAGGGGCTGCTGCTCCTCTTCCTCCTCCAGCTGGCGGCCCCTCTCGCCGCCTTTCCGCCCCCCCGGGCGGCGAAACAACTTCTCCTTCTTCTCCTCCTCCTCGCCTCAGCTCCCGGGAGGGGGACAGCCGGCAGCAGGAGCGGCGGGAAGGGCGGCCGCCGTCGCCTCCCGGGCACCCCCCACCACCACCACCACCTCCTCCCCGCGGGGCAACCCGGCAACTTCTCTCCGGCGCTGGCTGGAGGCCACACGGCCGCGGGGCGAGCGGGGGGTGGCGGGGCGGGAGACGGCTTCAGCTCCAAGCGCCTCCTTTCATTCGCGGGCGCTCGCAGCCATATTGGTTGCACAAGGCTGCCGCCTGCGCCCAGCCGGAGCTGCGGCAGCGCACCGCCCGCTCCGCGCCTCCCGCCCGACGCCGCAGCCTCTCCCCCCGGCCCGGCTGGCCCAGCCGCCGCCCGCCTCCCGGCCGTCAGTCAGGGGCTCCCCGCCGGCCCCTGTGGGGCGCGGAGGCGGGGCGCCGGCGGGCGGGCGGGGCGGGAAGGCCCCCCCCCCCCCGCAAACGACATGCTGCGTCGCCCACCCCACCCGCGGTGCGGGGAGGTCACGTCCCGTTTGCTCCCCAAACCCCGTCCAGCTCCTCCCGCGGGTGTCTCGGCGACGAGACAAAGGCTCCGCGGCGGCGGGACGGCGCTCCTGGCTGGCGGCGGGGTCTTGGGTGCCGTCTTTTCCCGGCCGGGGCGGCCCGGGGGTGGCGGGGGGGAGTGAGGGGGTGGCTGCGGGGCCCGCGGTCTTCACCGCGGGCATCGAGATTTGATTTATCCTGAGCCGGAAAAGGCAAAACACCCGAATAAATAACCAGGCCGTACGGGGCTTTGTCAGCCAGAGTGGAGAAAAATGAAAGTTTTCAAAGCAAAGGTCTGGCCGTGTGCGGTTCCTCTTGGCTCATCTCCCCGCCAAGCGCAGTTTCGTCAGCGTTTGGTGAATAACCGGGGGGGCAGGTAATCTACCGCCGGAGAGGGCTGTGCTGAGGGGAGCATGGAATTGTTTTGCAAATAAAAAGCACAACAACTTTTCTGTCTGAAGGTACGCGGCCTGCCAGCCTCGCTCGCTCCGAACGGCACCTGAATGTGCAGAGAGCTGAGGGAACGGAACCGCCACACGCAATTGCAACCTTACACTGGCATTTTTTAGGAGAGACTCGTGGCTACGTTCCTGGAATCCTGTAAAAATAACGGTGGCTGTAATGACGTGGAAAGAGCATGTGTGTTAGCCCCTCTAGGTCTAGTAGCAACCTGAAATTTCACCTGAAAGCCTCCTGCCCAAACAGTGGCCAGAGAGCTGGACTCAGCCAAGTACAAGGGGAAGCAATTGTTCCCTAAAATTTCCTGTTAACACGCCCACTTAGAGAATTCAGGTGCCGAACTGAGTTTCAAGTCACATTAAGTAGTTGAACAGATGCTGATGCTGATGTCTCTCATATGTGGAAACAGCCTTGGGTTCCGTGCATCATCGCAGCACGCGTTCTACTGCTCCTACTGGAGGCACATACAGAATAAAGGGACTTGGGGATTTTTTCTCAACCTTTTAAGTCATTATTTAAAACTACTTGAAAATACGGCATGATTGTGAAACAAGTTTTTCCTTGTTTGGTCCATTGTTACTTGTGCTCTCATAGATTCACTTCTAATTTTGCATCCATGGATTTCCTAGGAACTTTCTTCACTAGACAAAATATGCAGAGATTAGCTTTGTTGGCTGATGACTAACATTGTACATTCCTGCAAACTCTGCTCTTTCTGGACTATTTAAATTTACCAGAAAATCTGCCGGTTTCTTGCCAGTAAGTTGGGCAAAGTTTAGCCTGTAAAGTGATTGTACGTTCCAGAAATGCTTGTTAACACCGGTATCCATTAATTGTTGTCTTCAACTCAGCAAAATGAAGTTGAAGCAGAACAGAGTGACACACTGAAGTGGTAAGAAGTGGAACCTGCCTCGTGTCACCTGGTGCACACCAAAGCGGCCACCGCTCTCAGCCGGTCCCCTTCTCTGCCTGCAACAGAAGGTAGGGCAAGAAACCAAGCAATCAAAAGCTTTCGTAAGGCAAATGCACCAGAAGAACGAACAAAAATTGCACAAGTTGTTCCAGTATTTCCTAGTTTTTAAGACGTTCTAATTTCAGCCGCCTTTAACAATATTGTTTTATTGCGTGGGGGTTTACATAGTTTCCTGTAAAGAAAAGGAAACAAACTGCTGAATTTCATTATGGGGAATTACGATAAGAGCTGTAATTTAGATCGGTGCAGCAGTCCTTGAAATAATAAAGAATGACCTTGGTTTCCCTCCTCTGCCCGACTCAGCACTCTGGGACCCGCTCCTCGCCAGAGGCTGCAGGAACACAGGGAATAGCATCCTTCAGGCAGGACATAATTTAAGGGTCTTGAGTCCCATCCCAAAATCTAACAGGAGATATGCCTCGGCAAGGGTTTGCTCTAGGCTGGATTTACTCCTACCTTTCCCAAATATGTGTCCTAGTCCTTTTGCCTTCTCCTCCAAATAAAGCATCACTCTTCTCATCCTGCAATGCCTGCCTTGCCTTTTGCTTGCAGACCCACACCCCCAATGGACATCGCTCAGGTAAATCCCTGTCGGATCAGGTTTCTCTCTTTCTGGCAACAGAGTTTCCATCTTTTTGTCATATCTGTCTCTCTTACACTCCATTTCTCTTGCAGATGGTGAGTCTTCTTTGCTCTTTTCAGATAAATTTCCCATTGCACAGATAAACTTCTCTCTTTCATGGGTCCAGCCAGCAGGCAATTGCCTGTGTCAGAGAGGGACCTTGCTGTTACCTCAGTTGTTTGACTCAGTATAGACCTTCCCCGGCAAGTGCAGGGGAAGTTCTTCGTAAGACTTAGGCATATATGTCATCTTCAAAGACTCAAACTATGAAATATAGGCAAATATATTGTGCCAAAAGTTTATGAAGTGATCAGAATTCAGATTGTCACAATAGCCCAGAACCTACAATCCTCTTGCCAAAATAAGAACCAAAACCAATTGTCAATTGATACCTTCCTCCACCCCTCCAAGAGAAAAAATAGAAAATAGGAAAAACCCTTTGGTTCCCCTGCAAAGTTTTCAAAAAAAGAATATATCTGTGGAATAAATTTTCAGAACTAAAATCCAAGTTAATCAGACAGATCCCTGAAATGAATTCATGTCTGCAACTTGCACAGCTTATGCAAGAATCAACCAGGTGTTTGTGAGAGAAGCAAAAAGAAGGTAGTTCTTTGGTTTTTTAGATCAAATAAAAAGAAGGATTTAAAAATATGTCATTAAATATCCCACACAGGCCTGTCATGGATGCCTGTGCAAAACTGGATTCAAACCACAACTTGACAAATTAACAGAAAAAGATCGGTAGATTTTTCTAAGGTTCAGAAAGATTTCCAAATTTTTTTTTTTTTTTCTTTTAAGATTTAGAAACTAGGCTACTGTGTGCTTTGGGCATTAGGAAAAAAACATTGACTTTCTGAGAGAGCATATTAGGCTAGCAATACCTATGGGTCTAGCATATAGGTCTAGCAATACCTATGCATATGAAGTCTGAAAAATATTTGGGGGCACACAATGGGGACATGGAGGCAAAAATTGGCGGGTTTTTTTATTCAATTTTGTCTCTTTTCAGAAAGAAATGGAGAAACACTAGTGCTGCCATGCAGAAATGAAGTCTTTCAAATACAGATAAAAGATGCAAGGATTAAGAAGGTATCAGACCCTGGGAATGATTTTCAAAAGCAGAAATTGGAATTTGAAAAATCAAGTTTGGTATCTGCTTGGTATATCTGCCTGTGAAAAACTTCCCTCTGTAGATTTAAGATGGGGGCAACAAAGTACTTTTCAGTCCTTGTCTTGCAGGATTTTTTGTTGGGAGGACAGGATCATCCTCAGCACCGGCATTAGATTTCAGCAAACCACAGTCCTGCAGCTGGAGAATGTTTTTGTTCTAAGTCCATATAACTCTGTGCAGTATATGAAATCCCAGCAAATTCCACAATAATAACTACAGTATTAAAAAAAAATAAAACAAAACAAAAAACAAACATGCAAGCCTTTGAAAATATTAAGATCAGAATCAAGAGCAACAAAAGCATCATTCAACCTCTAGTGCAAGAAGATTTTGTTCCCATAATTGCCAAAACACCTTTTTTACTATGCACTAATCATCATGCATCTGTATGCAAACTCAACACATCTCCTGAAATATGTTGTGTCATACGTTCACCTTAGAAACTAACAAGAGATTCAAACTCACATAATCCAGCACATAACTTCTCCCTGTAGAAGTCTATCTGCCGTGCAGATCAGAGAACTTTAGGCTGAGACCAAGAAGACCCTGAACATTGTGCCAAGGGAAAGGGGGGAGTAGAGGAAAGAGGAAGAAGACAAAATGAAAATAGAGAAGGAATAGAAAAGAAAATCCTACTTGATTTCAAGATGGATTGCAATAAAATAGTATAAAATGTTGCACCCCATGATTGTTCTTCTGTCTTGAAAATCTTTGCTTCCAAAAGCCATTAAATGATAAGCTTATGTTCTACATGGGTCATCCACATACCGGGTGACACTATTGCATTATTTTAGCTTGGTATTTTCTGATAAGGCACCCTCTAGAAACATCTAGGATTTAAAAGAGATTTCTTATACTCATGTTAATTGGACTTTTAATAGTGCAACTGTCTTCTCTGCAAAAAAATAGCTGTCACTCCTTCTCAAATACTTCCACCTTCTCGGCACCTACCTGCTTACTGCTGCCCCAGTTTTACTGGTAAATCCCCTCCTCAGTATCATCAATCTGATCCAGCCAAAAATTCTAATGACCAAAAGTAGAGGATTTTTTCCTATTATTTTTAAATACACAGGACACATTTCATTTGCTTTCTGGTTTTGGAGCCCTAAGGATACAGGTCTTCAAGCTTCATTGGCAGCCATGTACACTAGGAACGGTTTTGTAATGAAAGCTAAGCTTCTCACATAATCATATGATTCAAGCACCTAAGGGTTTAGAGAAAAATATTGAGAGATTTCCAGGAAGTTACTGGAAGCTGACAACGCTGTGTGGATCCTGGGAAGGAAGATTATACTGTCTCCAAGGCAGGTATATGAAAAATAGCAGTGATCATCAAGTTCAGATTAGAGCTGTGGAGATACAAAGTGCACACCATGGAGATTTTGCAATAGGTGTTCCATGGAACACTAGCAGCTCCACAGTGCTCAACAGAAGCTTGTTTTTTCAGATTGATGTAACTAATAGACAATTAATTAACATTTTCGGGATGGGAAGGAGCTGGTCTAGCAGGCGAGCCGATCAAAAGATCTCGTTTACCCATAAAAAAGGAAAAAAAAAGCAAACCCAAACATAATGTGAACAGTCTCAGCACTGCCCAAGCAAAATATTTCGGCTGGCAGTGTGGCTTCCAGGAATGGGCTATGCCTGTAAGTCCAGAGGTCCTCCGTGATCCTGCTGGAGCTCCGGGCTGAGGGAGCTGCTGTCGGACTCTCACAGAAGCACAAGGATCATTTATCTTCCTAAAAATGTCTAACTGTGAACTGCAGGAAATGGCTTAGCTCTTTCTTAAGTGAGGTCTTATGATATACAGTATGAAGGAAAGCAGACCAGAGGATTATATTCCTTTTTTTTTTTTTTTTACTGTAGCCTTAAAACCTTCAGTCATCTCATCTTGCCCTGCACTAGGCAGTTTTCAGAGAGTAAGTAAGTATTAATCTGGGCAGGGGCTGGACTGGTAATTCCAATTAAAATGGAGAAGATCAGACAGTTATTTCAGTCAGCTTCAACAGAAAGAAAATACCCTGTCTGCTGAAGGTTTTAAATTAAAAACTTAATTTAAGTTTTAAATTTTTAAAAAAGCAAATTTATATATTTTTTTTTGTAAATATTGTTTTACTTCAGCAACTAAAGATTTGCCTGTTAAAGGAGGAAGAGGTGGCCTTCCTCTGGGGCAGAATACCTGGCAGGAAGGGCATTTATTTGCTTGTTTGAGGGGGGAAGAAAAGGGTGGTGAGTAAATTGGCTCCTCCCGGAGCTGTGGGTACACGCCATCACTTCTGTTTCTCAGACAACTGCTTCCAAAAGCAGGCAGGAAGAGAAAAGCAGCAATACTGCAGAGGCACATTAGTGATGATCCTACAGGGCTGTAAGAATTCCAGCTTTCCTGGGGAAGGCACCCTGCAAACACCACCCAAGCACCCGTCTGTTTAGAACACAACTGGGGGGTGATTTAATTTTCACTGGGAGACTGGGCTGACTTGTGATGTGGTCAACTTCTATAAGCAAACAGATGTTAAACAGCCCTTTCAAAAGCTGTTGCTTGCAGTTTGTTATTGGTTTAGTTTCTAGGTCAGTTTTCAAGTCAAGCCAAGAGAGGCTATTTATACCAATCGTTTGTTTCTACTTCTTTTAGCGCTAATGGGGAGATAAAAGCAAATGGGTGCCTGGAGCATCCCTGGGTAACTTCTCTGAACAAGCCATGCACAAGCTGGGAATTCGTGAAAGAAACCCCAAACTGCAGCTGAAGGTGGTCAACAAGTGTAACAGTCTGGACTCCAGAGACAGCCTCGGCACGGTCTCACCATCTTCATTGTTTTCTGTCAGCAGTGAGTGGCTTCAAACTGGCACTTGAAGAAACAAAGGTATTTTCTTATGTTCCTTTTCATATTTGAAGCCTCAGATCTGCTAAGAATTACACATGTACTTTTAATAGCAAATAGTTCCCTTGCTCGCTGACATGCAAGGGTTTAAGAGTTGAATACATCTCAGTTACAAGCCGAGTTTCTGAGGGTCTCCAGGTCAGTGAAAGGACCCAGGGATTAACCCAAGACTCCTTGCAGATAACAGTGATCTTCACGTTGATTCTAAAGGGCTTTGGTTCAGATGCCTTGCTCATTTATCTACCAAAATATACATGGTTTATTCTACCATTAAAAAACTTAGTATGTTAAAGAAACGGCAGCCAGAGAAAAGGGAGATTGTTTTGACAGAATATCATTCTCATCAGACATTAGTCTGATGCGTATAAAAAGAGAAAAAAAAATAATCTCCTCATGCTCAGCAGGCAGAAATGACAAAGCAGAGCTTTAGAAAGACTCGGGGGCAGAATGCTTGCAGAGCCACAGGGAACACTGCCTGAGACACACAAAAACCCTCGCTTTTACAGACGGTGAGCATGGGGCAGCGCTTTATTGGGGTACAGCTGGACTTGAAGGAAAAGGCTCCTGATGCTAAAGAGAAGCCAGTAATCCTCCAAAGCTCCAGAGCAGTCCAGGTATCTCTAGTCCAAGCCCCAAGAGCTCCCTGAGGAAATGGAGACAGGTGTGTGTGTACTGTGGTTCTCCGTGTTTCTCTCGATACCGTGCAACTCCTGTTTTTTCACAGATGCCTGCAGAGCTAGTCCCACAGCTCGTCTGTTTTGCAAGGCTTAAGCTAAAAGGGGGGGAGAGGGGAAGAGAAGTGGCAGCAGCATTTGAAGAAAACAAGCAGATGAATATGAAATTTCTGCATATGAGAATAGACCAATACTGCGATTTGGTTGGACTTCAAAAGCTTATCATGCATGGAAGCAGATGAGCAGGATTGTGGGGAGCATCCAGCTGGAGGGGATTATTATTGCTTCATAATGAAATGCTCTTGCATTCTGAATTCATCTGCTTTATGATACAGGAGAAGCATTTCTAGTGCACTTCTTCATTTCTAGTGCACTTCATTTCTAGTGCACTTGCACTAATTGTGTACAGTTTTACAAGTCATTGTGAAAACCAGACAAACATAGATGGTCCGGAGTTTGAAAAATATGCTGTTCTTTAAGCAGATCCTGTGCGTCATGTCTGTAACTTTAAGTGCTTTTAGACAGCAATACATTGATTTTTGTTTATATAAATACTCCATAAATTCCATATGCTTCTCATTTGAGACGAAATTTTTATTTTTAACATTGCAGGATGTTCCTTGGGTAGAAGGGGAAAATGATTTTTGTAGGAGGTAAACCCAAGTCTGGGATTACAGAGAGAATAAAGCCAAAGAGAAACCCTTGTACAACTGGCTACAGTCAATTTGCTTTGGCAAAGCAGACTGTGGGCCAAGACGTAACCAAAGGCTGAGGAGTGTTTAACATGACAAAAGTACCGGACTTGACTGAAGTCAGTTCTGAAAACAGTAACTAACATGAAATGAAGTAACTTCTAAGGTACACTCTAATTTAGAAGGCAAGAGGAATACAGTTTCTGTGCCAGTCTACATGCCTTGGCAGGCATGGGAAACCCATCAGACACTTCCAGAATGAAATAATGTCTCAGCTTGGCACAGTGGCAGCTGCACTACCGGCTGCCACAAGGTTTGGTCATTCAGTTTAAACTGAGCTACAAATCTTTAACACATCTGCATTTCTTCCCCTCATAACATGAGTGCAAAAATTAAACATTCAACAGTTCAAATTGACTAGTAATTTTTAAAAGGAAAAAATGCCATAGAAGTAATTTAGAACTTCAATCATTATACATGCCAAGATTTGTCAGAATTGAATAACAAACAAAAAAACCAACTCCCAAAATGAACAGAAAATCCCTACCAGTAAAAAACATACATAGCATGGCCCAGAATAAGCAGAAACATCTAAGACAAAGTCCTGAGCAGCATGGAAGCCTTAAAAAGAATTTAGGTTAAACTTATTCTTTCTGGATCAAGTCGGCAGCAATGATGTTTAGAGAAGTGTTTTGCAACTGCTTGAAACTTATAAAGATGTATTAACTGGTAGGAGTTTGATGGATAGAAATAATTAATATAATGCATATATATCAAAGCTCATCGAGTTCTGCCGAGTTAAGAGTTCTCTAATTGGTTTCCAGGGGACTCGTATTAAGCCTCAGTTTGGTAATAAAAATACAGTACAAAAGAATAACTGAAATATAAATTCTCCAAGTCTGCTGGCAATATTCCATGAAGGATAAGTAGACTTCATCAGCAAAGCAAGCCAAATATTATCCTTTTACCATGGTCTATTTGTACTGTTAGATATTTTTTTTCCCCTTAACTCATCTTCAGAGCTGCCACCCTCCCTCTCCAAAAATATTAATGGCATCAAAGGGCTTCCCTGCTTTGCCCTCTCCTTTTCCTGCTGAAGTCAGTTTCTGTTTTGCAGCTGACTTCAAGAGCAGCAACTTCTGGCCTTTTTCCGCTTTCTTTGGACGATGAAAGAATAAAAAGAACTGTTCATGGCAGATGCTAATCACATTGTTTAATCCACACATCCTGGCAATAAAAAACTAGGAAGACAAGCACATGCCACTTTGATGATTCTATTATCTCCTCTCACAACTGCGTTCCTAAGGAGAGACTATTATCATTTAATAGTCTTCGATAGACTGAATCTAAAGTACAGAGAGCCTAAAGATTTCCCAAGATCATAAAAGTGTGTGGTAGGAAGAGTTAACTGATTTGACATGTGCCAACTAGAGCAAGCGTCCGTGCTGATCACCCGTTCTCCTTGGTTTTATTCTCAACAGAGCACAGAAAACACAAGGGAAACAACATTTGTGTCAGGTAAGTGGGAAGGACCAGAAGCTGTCTAAAGAGGAAAGAGGAGAATTAAAAAGCTGAACACAGTTTTCAGTGCTGACAAAGAGCCACATGAAGCAGGGATGCCTTTCATTTCAGTGGAAAGTACGAATACATTCTCTTATATAATAAGGTCATTTTTTTTCACAAGCTGTTTGACCATAATTGTAATTTTGATGGCAGTAAATTTCCACATCCAGATGTGCCGAGGAGATGTTTTTTCCTTGAGTGGTTTAATTATGCTCCAGGCAAAGGCTCACAGTAACCTTGCATGGCTGAGCCGGAGCCAGCCAGTGGCACAGGATGGTTGACACAGCGCTGCTGCGGGGAAGCCGTGTCACCAGCAGTGACAGTCACCACGGGCCCAGAAGGGAGGAATCTGTGTGAGAAACAAGGACAAGGAGAAAGAAATAAATATAACGGGGAACTAGAAAGTGCACAGCGGTGGCTTAAGTCAGAAGAAGTAAATGTCTTCTTAAAAATGGAAGTTTAAAGGAAGCCACGGCGTAACGAAAATATCTGCGTGAGCCGAAAATCTGGAAGAATGGCTTATGGGAAAAGGAATGAGTTCTTGTGTGGGCTTGTCAAGGTACCTACACCTACAGCAAACGTTTTAACATCATTGCTCTGGAGAAGTGCAGGGGTCGAGGTGCAGCAGGGATTGAGAGGTGTCTTTCCTTCCCTGCCAGTATGTCCATGAAAGAGATTCCTGACCCACCGTGCCTTCGATGAGTCACACAGTATCACTGCTGGTGCTTCAAGCCTGCAACATCATATGGGCAAGGCCACCCACTCTGGGGACAATCAGCAGTTTACAACAGGGATGCTGTGAGTCAGAGAATCCCCTACATGTGACTCCACTTTGCTCAGGCTGAAGGACTTTAGAAAAGATAAAAGAAGCAACTTTTATATGAAGTAAGAGAAGAGAAAATAATATCACAGAATTACAAACAAGGATGAATAATACCACACTTCTAACCAATTCTTCTCAGAAACCAACAAACCCCTGAATAATAATTTTTAAGTCTTACTTAGAGCTAATTCTGGCATTTTCTGGAACCCCTAAAGTTCCAGCACAGCCTCACTATTGCTTTTGCATTTCTAACTAATTTTCTTTATTCTGTTTTTAAAAAATCTGCACAATTGAACACTTAAAAGGGATGAATGCAGATAAAATTGCTGTATGTATTGAAACAATAGCAAACAAACACCCACTTTCAAAAAAAGGAGAATAAAATGCCTGTGGTTAATAATCCAGATGCCCAGACACCTGCTGCTTTTGCAACAGCTTTATTTCTGGTCAACAGCATCTCCAACTGACAGAACAGCTATCATGGAGGAGAAAGGAACTTGGTATGAAATCCTGTGTCTGCAGACCCAAAAAGCTGCAGTGACATCCTCTTTTATCCACGGAATAAAACTCCTCAGCACCATCCAGCTTTGAAATCAACAAGGTGGTAGCACCGTGATGGCAGACAGTCTTTGCAAATAGTCATATTTTTTTTAAATATCAGCAACAGCAACAAAACATTACATATAGAATAGCTTTCCTTTTCAAACTTTAGTGAATTATCCATCTGACCTTTGTAGATGTTGTAGTGGTAGACAAAACACTAGAAATTTAATTTGATTTAATTTCTGTGTCTTGGCTCAGTAGCAGGACTTAAATATTATTAAAAACTCCTCAAATAAGGATTTTTCAGGAATGCTTCTGGTCTAACTGCAGGTATCAACACAAGAAGACAGATTCCCATTTGTCCCTCAATTATAGATACGATTTTTCCCATGGACTGTACCAGAACCCAACATGCACAACAGGTTTTACACTTTACTGTAGCACAACATTGTAGTTAAGGAGCTGCAATTGTGTACAGTTGGTTGAAAGAGTATTATAACCAAACAGATGCAATAACCAAAGGGAATAATTCAGAGTTATTATTAATAATCATCTAATGAATGATTGATGATTTAACTCTCAGTTGTCACAGCCAGTGACAATAATCTCCAGTACAAATGATGAAAACATTGTTCTCAGGACTACACATCCTTTTTCCAGCTATTTCCATGACTTCAATGACAGACTCCTTGCAGAGATTATGAATATCTGTGTGTCACTTCACCTAGCTGGCACCTTTCCCCCCCAAACAGATATGAATTTCCACTCTGCTGTCATACCACCTTGCTTGTCTTTGCATTCCCCATCTTTTCAGCTTTCTTCCCCCTACCCTCAGCACTGGCAGAAACCACCATATCCCTGGGCAGCATCAGTCACACTTACCATCATGGCTCCCGTGAGGAACATGCAATTATGCCCGATCTTGCAGGTTTGGACTCACAAGATGGACTCTTTGAATTAAGGAACACCTTTTGCCATGTGATGCACCCAGTGGCTTTTCATACAACTCAAAGAAACTGTGGTGGTTAAGACAACCCTGAATCCAAAGAAGCTCACAGCCAACGGAATCCCTGAGCACAGCCAGTCAGTACCAAGTTCTCGCCCAAAAAACCACTGTGAATTGAGCTACACGTATGACAGGAACTAGCAGAGCTACAGGCATCCCTGTCGCTGTCAGACATTGAAGTGGAAGTCATCTTTCATAAATCTTGCTGTTTTCAGCTGTCCGTACACAGAGACCACCTGTCTCATATTATTTTCAGTCCCAAACAGCAGCCTCTTGTATCTCCCAGCAGCACCTTCAAATGTTTTTTAATACAGCCTTGCTTTGGGGCTCTGCAGCAGCTGAAGAATGTGAGATGCAACCCAGGGAGCTGCCAGACCTTCATGCTTCAGAGAAGCCCTGGGAGCTATATTTAAGTAGTCACTATAGAGAACGAACGCAGACTGTAGCAGTCACTGCTGCGTGGAAAATGCTGCCACTAAAGGCACGTCTCCTTTCACAGCAGAGATACTGCTCCCCCAATTGCCAGGAGCAACTCGCTGTGTTCCTCTGGAAATGACTACAACCTCCTACTTATGCTACTTACTTTTTTCCTTTGGTTGTTTTTTTTAAGTCAGATGGGCCAAAGGATATAAACAAGTCTTTACTAATTCATCAAAAAAGCACACCTGGAGTCTGTTTTCTCCTTCTTAAGAAAATTAATTCCCTTAATCTCCTTCCTCACATATATGATTTTAACAGGTAGCTTTCCTTCTCATAGTTGTGTTTCAGCCCTGATGTTACAAACCCCAATTTTAATAGAAAAACACTGCTTTTCCCAAAACACCTCTTTTCCCAAAACAAAACACTGCTCTCTAGTGGAAGAGATGATATGATCTAATTTCATTAGAAGAAATGTTTTTAAAATTTCATTTTATCAGCTACAGGAAACCTTAATTCATTTTCACAAGCACCACCATACAGAAGTAGTATGGCTGGGGTTTTTTTATTTCAGTCTTTCAGATTGCCTTGTGAGATTTTGGTATTTATTCCTCAAGTTTGCTCTGCATTTATATCAATACCATAGTCACGTCCCAATTACCTGCCAAGTATTTATGAATTAAAATATTAGTACATGCTCTAATTTGATCTCTTTTAATTTTTCTGATTTTAGACAAAATAAAAAACACAGGCCAATTCTTCTTATTTCCTTATGTTTTTTTCCATTACAGACAGGCTTTTCTAGGTCTGAATACATAGCTTTAGCTAACCATTTTGAAGATACAACACTCACCAGTTACGTTCACAGAAGACT
>BJBW01008206.1:40955-56753 GCA_004320125.1 Scolopax mira
AATCCTACGTATAGTTAACAAACCCACAACAAACCACAACACATATAAAGCAAAAAAACACCCACAACCAAACCTCTCCATACTGTATTTCAAGTTATGGATCAAAGCAGCACAGGTCTAGATTTATTCCCAGCTGCCCACATTCACGGCAGGAAACCAATGCAGCACGTGCTTGTTTCCTTATCTCTCTGCAGATAAGAGACATGTGTAAAGTAAATTCCTGATAAACATACTAAGAAAGTACTTCGTTACTTTTTTTTTTTATTATTAAGTACTTTTTCAAAATAATTGCTCTCTGCTTATTGGCTTACTAATTAATTTTAACTACAATTTTTGCCTGCATACTTCTGCACTACGTACATTCTGCAGTGTACATGGCCTACCTAATTTTGACAGAAGATTAGATACAGACCTGACAGGAATATAATTTTTACAGATGAGTTTTACACAAATTAGCAATCTGTGACTGCTTAATCCTCTGCCAAATTACCGTTCCCTCCCCATTGTCTTTGTATTGGACAGGCAGAATACTTCAGGTGGAAGAAGTATGCAGGCAAAAATTGTAGTTAAAATGATAACTTCCATATCCCTCATTTGCTTAGTTATTAAGACAGTTGAGAATTATTGAGCTTAAATCCCAGTTATTTAAAACACGGGTTTTATATTATATTACATATTCATTTATCTTGCTTAAATATAAACACATCTTGCCATTGGAGCAGGGTATGTGCTTCATAGGTATTTCAGCCACAAATAAATTGTTTACAGGAGGACTCTGAATTAGTAATCATTGTTTGGCCTTTGTCTACAGTCAGTAAATGAATTATCTGTTGGATTTTATAAGGAGAAGAAGGGGAGAAGATGAAGAGGTGCTGCCCTTTATGTCGGTGAGCAGCTGGAATGCATGGAGCTCTGCCTGGGCACGGATGAGGAGCCCATGGAGACTTTATAGGTCAGGATTAAAGGGAGGGCAGGGACAGGTGACCTTATAGGTGACCTGACCAGGAGGATCAAGTGGATGTGGCCTTTTATAGACAGATGGTAGCCTCATGTTCATAAGCCCTGGTCTTCATGGCAGACTTCAACCACCTCGATATCTGCTGGAGGTACAATACAGCAGGGCATAAGCAATCCATGAGGTCCCTCGAATGTGTTGATGATAACTTCCTTCTCCAAGTGACAGAAGAGCTAACAAGGAGAGGTGTTATGTGGGTCGGTGTCTAGCAAGGGGTGGCTGGTGGGGAATGTGAAGCTTAAGGACAGCCTTGGCTGCAGTGACCGTGAAATTGTGGCACTCAAGATCCTTTAGGGAGGCAAGGAGAGCACACAGCAAGGTCATGAACCCTGGGTTTCAGGAGAACAGACTGAGAGGGACAGGATGCCATCCAGAGGGACCTGGACAGGCTTGAGGGGTGGGCCTGTGCAAACCCCATGAAGTTCCACAAGGCCAACTGCAAGGTCCTGCGTGTACAGCTGCAGCCATCCTAAGCACAAATACAGGCTGGGTGGAGAATGGATTAAGACCAGCCCTGAGGAGGACTCGGGGTCTGGAGGCTTGGTCCTAGTTAGAAGGCTGTGGTGACTGCTGGATGACAACGGGTGACAATGAGCAAGCAGTGTGCTCTTGTGACCAGGAAGGCCAACGGAATCCTGGGCTACACAGGGAAGAAAGAGCGTGGCTAGTAGTTTGAGGTAAGTCATTCTTCCCCTCTGCTTGGCACTGGTGAGGCCACAATTGTAATACTGCATCCAGTTCTGGGCTCCTCAGATCAAGAGGGACAAGGAGCTATTGGAGAGAGTCTAGTGAAGGGCAACAAAGATGATTCTCCCTTATGAGAAAATGCTGAGAGAGCTGGGACTCTTTAGCCTGGAGAAGAGAAGGCTGAGGGGAGACCTTATTAATCCTTATAAGTATCTAAAGGGTGGGTTGAAGGAGGAGGGAGCCAGACTCTTTTCAGTGGTTGCCAGTGAGAGGAGGAGGGGTAACAGGCATAAGTTGGAACAGGCATAAGTTGAGGAAGTTCCACTCAACTATGAGAAAAAAAACTTGTTCACAGTGAGGGTGACGGAGCCCTGGAACAGGCTGCCCAGGGAGTTCATGGAGTCCCCTTCTTTGGAGATTTTCCAGACCCACCTGGCTGCAGTCCTGAGTGACATGCTCTAACATGCTCTGGGCACTCCTGCAGGGCAGTTGGACTAGATGATCTCTATGGTCCCTTCCAACTCTAAAAATTCAGTGAAATTCAGTGTTGGGCCCACCACCCAAGGGATGGGTGGAGTTAAGCCCTAGGGGCAGCATCTGCTGTTCAGCAATGGGATCCAAAGAGAACGTGAGCAGAAGTGTAAGTGAAAGAGTAGAGGACAATGAAAAAATGAAATGGAAGGGCTGAGTTCTTGCTTCCTGAGATGACTGCTATGAAAAAGGCTTCTGTAGCAGATGTGTACGGATGGCGAGATGAAGCAGAGAACATTCTGGAGAGGCCAGCACACGTCCTGGGAGGGTGTGCAGCTCCAGTCACAGGTGCCTGAAGTGCTTTTGCAAGCCCAGAGTGCTCCTGTAAACAATCTATTTGGGGCTGAAATACCTATGAAGCACAGACCCTGCTCCAATGGCAAGATGTGTTTATATTTAAGCAAGATAAATGAATATGTAATATAATATAAAAGCTATGTTTTAAATAACTGAGATTTAAGCTCAATAATTCTCAACTGTCTTAATAACTAAACAAATGAGGGATATGGAAGTTAGGCCATCCATAAATTATTAATGGACAAATATAACATCAATAAACAAACACAGGGTTTAGATTTTCTTTATCCCAGTCTTTTTTTGTTGTCATATTAAAGACAATGGTAACAGAGGTAATTTACTGAATACTTTAAACATATTCAGGACAGCAAAACCACCACGTAAATAGCTGCATTTCACTATATTTACAAAAAACCAAACAAACCAAAGAGGTGGTTACTCATTCCAATACAGTCTTCAAAATCTTCAACCATTTGCATCTTTTTTTTTTTTTTTTTTTAATTCACAAAAACACCAAGCACTTTCAGCAGAATTTCCCATGATAAAATGAAGTACTTATGCACAGGAAAGGTTTACAGGCTCTCTCTCTATTTGGCCCCTACCTGTCTTATAACTCACATCTTTAAAATGAAATAAAAGTAGACTTTATACAGATAAATTGTTAAGTGGCAGTCTCACTGAGATCACAAAGAACATTTAAATTTATTCTGAAATTTCTACTGTTAAAAGTAAGATAGCAAAATATTTATGGCTTTTAAAGGAGATACTAAATGCATTATATTCTCCATCTTTACCCTGCCAAAATCTCAGAAGAAGCATATCTTCATATCAGACTGAAAATACAAAATAATCAGAGAATAACTATATTGAATTTCACATCAGGTCTTCTCTGCATGGAAGATGATTTCAAAAATAAACAGCAGCACCTTAAAACTTAAAACCAACTGATTTACATTCTCTGTAAATTTACATTCTTTACACTTTTCACTGCGACATGAAGACAAACTGCAGCACCAACTCATTCACTTTCAAATTCAAGATTATTCAGCAGCTGCTTTTACTTCATTAGTGCACAACTTCTGCTTTTTTCTCTATTTTGTTTCTCTCCAGCCCTGGCCCATGTTATGAGCACACTGAATATCCAAAGTCTGCTGACAAGAAAACATGAAGATACTTTCCCCCATAGCACCACAGTAAATTTAAAAACACTACAGTGAAATAATTTAAAAACGTATATTCATTCTGAAACTGCTCTAGTGGGCTTAAGAGTTAAATATTTTTAAACTATTTCATGTCCATGCAGGGAAAAATCTTTCTTTCTATCTCTACTCCATATATTAAAATAAAATTAGGTTGTTCAGATGACCTTGCTCAATTATGAAACTTTCCCAAAACTAAGACCACTGTAAATTACAGATTTGAACAGTGTAACAGCTGCTATATATGAAAAACTACTTGTAGTTTGTAATGTTTTTATTACAGTCTTCTCAGAAATTAGTAACAGCTTTACAATCTGCAGCTTCTTGTAGGCACACCCCAAAGCAGGTTCATGGGTTTGGGTTTGTTTTTTTTTTTAAACAAAATCTGAATACATGTGTCTGATATTGAGTTAGTAACAACTTCCACACATTAGCATAAAGATTTAATTCTAGCAGATGAAAAAAAATTATCAGCTGAAATCCATTTAAAATTTATTTCCACTCTCTGGTGCAGAGAAGCTGCTCCTTTCAGGATCTGTACAAACAGCTTATAAACAACTGGGCAATTCTTTTGATGGTATTTCACTTACCAATTCACAGTTATTTAGACAGAACTGATATTGCATGTTTCTTTTTTCTTAACTCAAATGATGTTTTCTTGCTATTTCTAGTTTTGCTGTAGTGTATTATGTCCAAGTGCTATGTAACAATGGGGATATGAAAGTCATTATTATCAAATATCAGAGGCCTCCTAGGAGGGGTGGATTCTTTGTCTGCTTTGTGCAACAGTTTAAAGAGTCCTGTTCCAATATTCATCGGAATTCCCATGATGATGCACTCAGAAACACCTGGGGGGGGAAAAATAATAATCAAAACATGTTTAACATCTAAAGAGTACAGATTTAGAAAATTATATTCATTTGCCCAGTCTGTATGCATTGCCTATGAAATCTCCTCAAACCTCACATGTAAAGACCAACGTCTCTTCAACAGATAAAACTGATACGGTCATCAGATCAATGTGTTATTTAATCAGTGTTAAATTCTAGACAGTTGGGGAAAATTCAGGCTAACGTAAACACCTTCTGTAGCAACAGAAAAGCTTCAGAAAGGACACATTCCACTCAGTGCCAACAGCAGAAGATGCAAAGCAAAGTTACTTCACATTCATTCGCTGACTCAGTGCTAAAACTTGGGTCAAATCCAGCCAAGTTTCCCCGAAACCCCCGCAGCTTCCCAGGGAACGAGGCCCAGCACCACTTCAGCTGTACCACTTCTCACATTCTCACAATTCAGAGAATGCTTGTTCTGAATTTAAAGATTTAGTCTGTCCCAATGATTTTTGATAGCTGTAACACTTTCGCAGCAATGTGTTGACACATTTATATTCCAGCTCTACTGATGTCTACTCTTCCAAAGAAGGTTCCACATAAAAAGTAAGCTATCAGATACCAGTGGTTTTATTCTTGGCATCCTGTTATGATCCAAATTACACTTTTGTGCATTCTCAAGATGATAAGAATACTGTCCTTCACATATATGTTTAAGAAAACAACAATAAATAGCTGTATCTTTGAATGCAGAAAGGATGACAATTAATTTTCTTCAAATTCAGGCAAGACTTGATTGATAATTTAAGTGTATATGAATGAAGATTCAGTATTGTTGCTCTTAGACCACTGCAGCATTTCTACTACATATAGTAGAACATATATATTATGCAACATCATGCACTTAATCTCACGCAAAATAGAATTCTTCACTGTTATTTATTGTATATTTAGGCTTACTATTTTGTACAGACCCAACAACACACAGGTTACAATAGATAAAGGAAATATATCTCTAACACCTAACAGAACTTACCTGGCTTTGCACAATAACCTTTTAAGCTGAGACAACCTCTAAACTATAGAAACTGCACTTTGATTTTGGGAATCCTTCCTCCCTTGCAACACTTCCATGTGTACAACCAGGAGCCCTTCCTCCCCAGCATCTGACAGCAGTCATGTAGAGCCAAAAGTGTTTGGACAGAAGATGTGACTGCTAAGAGCCAAGTGCATGTTCTGCATCTGCTCAGATTAACACATACTCGGGGCCGATGACAATGGCTGCGGACGGGTGCAGATAATGATGGTAGAGCAACTGCCAGGACAACACACGCTGCTCTAATGACCATCCAAGCGTCCTCCAGTGCAATGCTTTGTAAAGCTAGTGGTTAGAATCCATTGCAGATCTCATCATCTGGCTGACAGCTATGAACTGCTGCTCTCGCTTTCAGCTGGAAGAAGCCAGGCAGCTGGAAGCTGGTCGTACTGCTCTTATTGCAGAGTCTATTCTTGACACTTCCCTTCCAGACCAGCTCCTCATAACTGAGGATCACAGCAGTGATCTGTAGCAGCCAGTTCTCGCTCTTAAGGTAGAAATGAGAGTGCTGTTGGCTACTCGGTGGTAAGGGGACTGAAGGGTAAATCAACTGCATCTCTAAGCAGTGGCTTGCAGAGAGTAGCACTTCCTGCTGATCCTGCTTCTACAGAGGATGCTGCTGGAACTGGAGGTACTCCCTCTGCTCTAGTTTGAGCCCATTCTGCCCACTGAGAGGTGACATCAGCAATTCTCAGATGAAAATGCTTGTCTTTACGTGAAGACAGCCTTGGGAATCAGCTGCTCCCCATTTTGTTGGGAAGAAAAAAAAGCATCTTATGAGATCAAAGGATTCAAAGGCCACATAGTCTAGAACTACAACCACACATTCAGGAAAAGCACTGATTTGAGATGCCATTCAGTTCAGCACCTATAGGTGATTTTGGGTACATACTCATTTTTCTTGGCAATATTTATAGTTTTTTCCTGCTCTGGAGATTCAAGGCCATGAGTGTTTTGGGTCTGCAAACATTTGTGTCTTTTAATAGCAATCCAAAGAGATAACTAGGGATGGCCAGGTCTGGCAGTTGCACAGCACTTTTTCATACAAGCAAGCCAGTATCCTCTCTTCGGTTTTGGAAGACAGACAACAATTTTCTCTTTTGTCCATTCCATTTTCCTTATTTGAACTGAAACATTTATATAGAAGGCAACATGAAAAGGTGTTTGGTTTCCACAGTATTCAAAACAAGATTTTTACCATCTCAGAGGGGACTTTAACAAAAAAAAAATTTAAAAAAAAATTTTCCTTACTGGCCAGGATGGAATCAGTCTCCCATAGGATCTTTGCTTTAATCAAGGGTAAATAATAAGAAAAAAAAAAAAAAGAAAATCCTATTCGTATGGAGTGCTGGACAGTCAGCAAGTCTTAAATAAAGCAGAGTCTTTAGATACAAACAAATCATACAAAGGTTTCTAACAGATTCCTGTGATTCAGGAAATGCACTGTCCACAAAGCACTGTTGGAAATTGACTATGCTTTCTGAGACATAGAATACATACAAAATCAGTAAACCCTTACATAACACATTCATATTTTTATACTTCATTGGCACCCAGAAATTCCAAACGAGCCATTAGAACTCCAGGATGGCGACCTTACATAAACAGATGAAGAGGGTGGAAACTGCTTGACGTCTCCTTTCCTCTATGTAACCTACTAGATAGACACTTGCTAACAAATAATTCCAAAATATATGTAGCTTAAAGGAGAATGAAATATGGGAGAAATGGGCACAAAGGAGTTTAAAAAAAGGAAAAGAATGTCAATTCCAAATATTAGAGTACATGGCAGAAATACAAAATTAAGAGATAAATAGAATAACAAGACTCATCTACTAGAATTTTCTGTTTGGCTGTGTGAATCTGTGCGTGATGCACTTGTGTGTGTATACTCATATTTTTAAAACTCTCATCAGATCCTTTCATGAATTCACTGAGAAGATGATTCAGTAGATGTTAATGAACTTAGAACTGAAGTACAGAGAAATTTATGAAGAAATTTCTGAGGACAGGGATCTTCTCTGTTCTGTTAATGAATGGAATACTGATAAACAAGGCTTCTAATTTCAAAAAAAACCAACACGCCATTTTTATCTATTAGATCAGAAATAACTGGAGATGGCAAGAACTTCGCCTTTCTGTTTATTTCCAGGTACAACTGACAGATCACATAAGCAATCCTTCTGCAGAGTATGATATTCAGCTATGCTACCTGAGATAGACATCTTCCTACTTCTTAGTAGGAATGAAAACAAAACCTCAATACTGAATGGGGAATTAGACCTTGTCTCTTTAGAGACAAGTAGACAAGCTCTACATGTTCAAGATACAATCTTTCACAATTGAAAACACAGAACTACTGACAGTAGAACAAGTTTCCTGGCATTTCACTCAGCTATGCGGTGAGAAATAAAACCAAATTACTAAAAGTCCCCTTTAAGAAACATAAGACAAACGTCCAACTGACTTCAGGGGACCTCAGATTGAGATAAGAAGTAGAGAAAGACCCACCAAACTTCTAAGATCAAGAAGTACAGATCAGCCTCAGACCTGAAGTTTTGGACACATAAGCTGGACAGAAAGCTTAACGAGGGCAAAACCCCAATACTTTGAAGAGGTTTACTGATGCTGGGTAAGGGCCACAAACTGCAAGAGAATTTGCAATACCTACCACAAACAGAATCCTTCTGTCCAAAGTAGGCAGCATCAAAGAGATGGTCTGCAGTCTTTTCAAAAGAAGCCAGCATCAACACGCTTTCCTTCATTTTCGCCAGTCCAAACCTAGTAATTCCCAGCACTTCACCCTTGATAGATGGAAAAACCCAAAAACAGACTATCACAAGGGCGGCTGGAGGTCAGTTGGGTTTGCTAAAGCGGCAAATCAAGTGAACAGAAGAAATGTAGTTTTCATTCTAACACACACATGAAACAAGTACTAAGTATAAACGTTACTATAAGCAGCCATAATTTGCTGCTTCACAGTTAAACACCCTGAAGATTAAGAGTTCAGTAGTAATCAGTATTTAAATAAAACAGAAGTGATTATTCATTCACAACAGAAGCTGTTGTGGTTAATAGCTTTTTTTTTTTTAAGTAAGAATATTGGAAAGACTGAAAGAAACATGGTCATGTTTATTATAAACTAGTTGCTGAGCTACAAACTTCAGTGTGGTCTGAAGATACTGCTTATTGTCTACTGATAAATCTGACTTCAGCTTCCAGGAGATTACAGGTGATGTTAAATCTTCACTTTTTCACTCTCCAGAAAAGAAAAAGTAATTAGCTTTTTAGATTAACTTATTTCTGCCTCTATTTCTAACAAACATCCTGATTATAACAGACTGTGCACAGAAGCACAAGTCAGAGCTTCAGACAAAAGTATGCATGGTAGGAGCCCAACAAGTGTAAAACTGCACTCTGATGCCCTTTTCCACTATTGTGTGGCAGCTCCAGAGGGCCAGCCCTGGGGACGGCTGTAGCTGGGAACAACAAAGCCCCACAGTGTTGGAAGAAGTCAGAACTCCTCCATCCATTTTACCCAAATTAAACCCTTGCACTCTGGCAGGCAAAGTGGAAAGTCTCACTTCACCAAGTGTACTCAACTCTAAAAGACATATAGGATGCAAAAAGAGAGGAAGGCAATCAACACAGAACAGAAAGGGTTTTCTACTAACAAGTTCTGGAAGACTGCTCATACTCTACGTGTGATCTGATTCTATTTGTAACGCCTGTATCCTCTGCCTCTTACACAGCACAGCTGCTATGAACCACACCCCATTGGTTTTCTGCACAACAAGCCTTAAATTGCATGCATGGTTACCCAAAGAGTTGATTTTCATAACACAATTTTTAGGATTCCTATTTCCAATATGAAATTATGATTCTCTACGCATTTTATCAACTTGTTTTCAGTCAAAATAGACCTTCCCACCCTGACCCTCCACCCAAGAACAAGATTAATTAAGCATTTTGTTTGATACACAAACAGTATTTGTTCAGTACAACTTACAATTCTTTAAATCTATAACTGATTTCTATCTCTCCAGCTCATCTGTTCTTCCCAAACATGGTAAAATTAATTTGTATCAACAGCCCAATGAAACATTTAGAAAAAGAAAGAGACAAACCTTGTAAGTCATTAGATCAGAGAGCAACATGACATGTCTCCTGTCAATGCTCATACCATGGTTCACCATTGTGTACTGAATCTCATTGATAATGGTGGTTCGAGCAGCCTCAATTCCTAGTGTCTTCTCTACCTACACAAGAAATTATGTTAGATTAATGAAGAACCAAATGCTTGGACAATGTATATTCCTGGAAAAAATACCATCTGCTGTCAGATTATCCATATCCATTACTACCCTTTTGCATTTCTCCACTTTAAATATATTTATAGAAAAAGCTTCTTTGAAGAGAACGGTGCTGCCAGTTGAATTTTTCTTCTGACAACTATTAGTGAAATCAGGCTTGATTACATATCAACTGCTGCACCTGAGCTCAAGCAAGCAGTTGTAATGAAGAAACTGTGGGGAAAACCCCTCAGTCCCCATTTGACCATTACCTCATAAGTGTTGTTAGAGGATGTTTTTGTTCCTTTCACTCCATGAGTAGCCATAACAGCTCGCAGGTTATCACCTTCAACTAGAAGTTTATATTTTTCCTTTCCACTTTGTTCATCTATATGAATGACAGCTCGGGAAACCTCTGGTATACCTTGCACTACAACCTTCACAAAATGAACAAACAAACAAACAAAAAAAATAGTAACTTTGATGTGTACAGTAACGCAGCCAAAAAGAGTAACCCTCATCAGCATTCAAACCTATTTAAAAACTCCAGTCTTTGGAGTAAATGCTCAGTTAAAACACATACAAAATAACCTTTCCTGCTTTTAAATCCACTAGGGCAAATGTGACATTCACACTGTACTATAAACCTTACTTGCTACCTACATTTTATATTTTATGCCAGATATCCTCACAGTCAGTTCTGAGCCTCTGAACGGTGGTAGAACCACACAACTGAAAGAGTATCCAGCCCATAACAACGTGCATTTATTAGTATTTTTAAAATCCAAAGCAGCTAGTCTCCTCACAGCCAGCTGCCAAAATGCCAGATACTGTCACATGGTTCAATTCTAGATGCAGCTGGAAGAAGACCTAGTTCATCCTGCTGCTGCACTCAGAATGTTGCAGTCAATGTTATAAACAAAGTATGGAAGTTTCAGTTTTATTTACAAAGATTAGTAGCAGAGGCTCAGTTTCAGCTGTAAAGCAGTAGCACCACAACCTAAGAGTTACAGACTCTTTTCGTTGTCAATCCTGACAAGAATCATTTTGTCTTCCCACCACAGAATGCCAAATTATTATTACCGATTACCTCCCACAAAAGCATGAAACGACCTTTGTTTTTACCTTTGGTAGTTCCTCCTTAAGGGACTGCAACACATAATACATGGAACTCTTGCTATTTTCCCGAGGGGTCACACATACAACTGCTTCTCCATGGACAGCAACATCTCCAGGCTTTACCCTGAGTTTAGATACGCAAATAGAATAGCGCACAGTCTCTGCGTTCACCTGTGGCAAAAGTCAGCCAGCAAATATCAGGGCATCTCTTTTAACATATATAAATCTGCTCAAAGACATGCAGCAGTCTTAACAAAATAGAAGAGGAGGATGTAGAACAAAATGATTACTCTGTAAATCGCATTAAATACTTCTCTATGCTGAGCAGACCAGCCTGTATGTTAACTAATGGAGTCCCTGTGATTAGTCCTTGTGATTTATGTCCTCTCATTTCCGAATAAAGAAAAAATTATCCCTTTACAAGGGAAAAAAATGAAAAAAAAGTATCCAGATGTAATGTAGCCAGAGGACATCCTTGGTTCACTTTCTTTTTTTAACTTTCAGTGATCTGATTTCTGTTTCAGAGACAGGATTAAGAGATCTTTTGGAATTTACCCAAAAATTTACCTACATAATAACAGAACAACTCACCTCTAATCTCAACAGTCTAATGCGCTCTAAAGACAGCTTTACTAGGATGAAACAATCATCCGGAAGAAACACTTCCTCAATATATTCTGAAATCTTTAAGAAATAAGGACAAAACAGTTAGTATGTGAAAATGGTTAAAATGCCCCATAGCAATTGGCTAATGCTTACATTTAAAGCCTTAGCAATAATACACTATTCCCTACCTCTCCTAATAAAGTTTTCTCAATTCTTCCTTTAACCAGACGCGCAAAATCAGGATCATCATCTTTGTCCAATTGTGCTGTTATAATAGGGGTGCTACAAAGAATAAACAGACAAAAAAAAAACCAAACAGTGAGGAAATTGCTCATCTAGATTACAGATGGATATTTGACTTACAGTTTAAGAAACCTTGTCATCTAAAGAAGTATTTAATAACACAGACCTTCATCTTCCTCAGGTACATTTAAAAAGTGATTGTTCATATACTTCAGGCTGGTAAAAACAAGCCCACACATGAGAGGCTATAACACAAGTAGCAACTATTTTTATAGCATACACTAGTCTAGTATTATTTAAGTATGACTTGATGTATACCTAGGCATAGGTATGCTTCAGCTATGGTTAAGCACCAGAAAGTGTCACGGTATATGAGAGACACCTAACAGAATATTAAACTTAATCAGTAACCATTTAACCTCATTTGATTTTTCTGAAAAATAAAACCTGTCTCCTCTTTGGCCTTAAGTATCAATTATTTGGCAAGACATTGGATTTTCTTGGTTGGGTATTCCATGGATTCAATGTTTTCTAATATATTACTGAAAACAAGGAAATGCTAATGCATATTGCAAATTTATCCATCAAATTTCACTTACACAAATAGAAAAAAACCCCAAACCACCAAAACAATGTTAGTACCTTATAGCCTTCGAAGCATTAATGATTTCTTTGATTCGTGGCACACCCAAAGTAATGTTCATTGAAGCAACGCCAGCAAAATGGAAGGTCTTGAGAGTCATCTGTGTGCCAGGCTCACCAATACTCTGTGCACAAAGAGCTCCTACTGCAGACCCAGGCTCCATCTGTGCCCTGGGAAAAAAATTCTCTCATAAAAAAACCAGAAAGACATAGAACTTGAAAAGGCATAAAATCCCAAGTGAAGACAGAAATAATTCTGGTAGATATATCAGAAGCTTGTTAATTTATTTTTTTCATAAACTAGAGGGAGAGAGGTTAAAATGTCAATAATACTCAAGACACAGATATCAAGCAAGGCAAGAAAATGCCCTGTCATACATGGCATACAGATCCAGGATAACATCCAGGACACACAACAAAACCCTTGAACACTCGTCCTCTTTCTGCTAAGCATCAAGCAGTAGATTCAGCATTCACTGAGGGAAATTCCCCTTTATGTGTTTAAGCATGAGAGACCTTTATTAAGTCTTCTTTAAGAAACTGTTATGCAGATTACTTTTTAATGAGAACAAAATCCAGATATTAATGCCTTCTTGTTTTCATCTTATTCAAAAGCCCTATACTGATAACCTACTTTCCCTTCAAGTTATACATGTCATGGCCTCATTCCCACATTTGCCTCTTTCTAAAATTTATGTACTTTGAGAACTAATTGAGGACCAAAAAAAAAACCCAACACAACAGATAACCACCTCTACATTAAACGTTCTCAAAAAGCGATAAAGAGATGTGAGGGGTGGTTTATATTCTCCCCTACAATTTTGTTGATCCTGCAGTTAACACTCTTCAGCAAGCACAAGAGCACAATGTGATCTGCTTTCCTAGAGCAAATACAGCCTCCGAATTAAGGCACAAAACTGCTTCCTAAATCAATCTAACTTGTAGCAGCCTCTCGCATTTTCCTTGATGAGCTCTTACCAAGGGAAAATGCTCTTTAGTTGTAACATATAAAGGAATTAATTCTGCATGACTGTAAAATAAAATTATTTAAGGAGCAGTTATTGTTTTCACTGTTATTTGCAGGTCTCTTTACATTCATGTCATATCTAGCCTAAAATTGCTGAAATCCCAGCTGAGAAATTTCTCCTGGCAAAGTGACAGTAATCTAGAAAACAAAGAAAATAAAAATCATAGCAAATAGATACTTTCCAAGGATACCATTCTTCAGTTGTCAAGCCAGCATAATATAAGCTGCTACAGTAAAGTAGGCAATTTGTGTTAAGAACACTTAAGACAAATGTAAGCAAGCAATCCTAATAACTGAAAGCAAGAAACTGGTAATTGCTTTAAAATAGTTATGTTAAAAATTCAACATACACATGAATTTTCTAGAAAAAAGAAATAACACTTGTGAACAATTGATGCAGGTGAGCACGGGGCCACAAAGCAGATGTCACCAATGGCTGCATGCCAACGAATAAATCCAAGGAGTCCATGTGAATGAAACATTCCTCAGTGGATAATAAAATATGCGAACATCAACACTGTCGCTCTCTTGTTAGAGACTAAAAATAACATAAGGCTCCAACAAACGTGTAGCAGATTCAAGAACATGTTAGCACAAAGTGTGACGTAACTCTTCACAGACTGGGTAGCTCAAGAATAACCATCAAGATTCATATGGTTTTGATTATGATCTACTCAGACATAATTTTGCATGGACTCTTTGGAGGTTTGGAATGTTCTCCAGCAAGAGTGGGAGGAAGGAACATGACTGTCTTAATGAGCCCACCTGTAGGTGGCAATGCCACCTTATTTTTCTTTTTTTGCCATTCTACCTTTGTCTTGCAATGTTTATGTCATTGGGGTCAATTGTTTCTTATTCTTTATTTGTATTGTATTCACAACAGAACCAACATTCATACAGTAAAAATAGCAACATACTCCTAGACTGCAAACTAAAAGAAGTTCCACCTAAACAGGAGGAGGAACTTCTTTACTGTGCGAGTGGTGGAGCACTGGAACAGGCTGCCCAGAGAGGTGGTGGAGTCTCCTTCTCTGGAGACATTCAAAACCCGCATGGACAAGTTCCTGTGCAACCTGCTCTAGGTAGACCCACTCCGGTGGGGGGGGTAGACTAGATGATCTCCAGAGGTCCCTTCCACCCCCATATGATTCTATGCAAACAAGGCAATAAATACTGAATTGGGGAAATGAATTGACAGTACCAGGCTAAACACTTACCTCATGTATTTGTCCCTACAAGTCTCTAGAAACTTCTCTAGTTGCGTTGGAGTAATCCTATCCAACTGATACAAAACTCGTGGCTGAAAAGAAAAAAGAACAATTGTAAAGGCAATAGCTTACAAAGATATTTAAAATAACTACATAATTACGCACTTTAAACTATTTACCTCTGTTGTGCCATTGTCATTAATTCCGTACTTGTCTCTAGTTTTTTTAATCTTTTCAGAAACACCTTTGATGAATTTTTTAATTTCCTGAAATTACATTAAAGCAACAGTGAGCAAGACATGGTCTATGTATTGAAGTCTTCAGTAGTAGGTTATTTGCTTAGAGCTCCAAACAGCATGTTTACAATAAATTAACAATGCACAATACGAAGATAAAAACATCAAAACTTAGACACACACATACAGTGGAATTTAGCAAACCAGATTCACTCTTGCACAACCACAAATTAGTAGCAGTACATGAGAAACATGGTCCACACTGAATAAAAGCATCCTTCCTGAGCACACACTGAAAATTTAAGATTTAACCTGGGTTGATTTTTCCTTCCTACCCACCACATACTAAAACTGATTCTACCATCAAAATAATAGTAATGAACATTTCAAACTTGTTATTTTCTGTCTATGCTGACACAAACATTCTCACTCATTTCTCAGTAGTCAAAAGAAATCCAAGTAGAAAGACTGTAGCAAGAGAAACAGTATATATAGGACACATGCTGGACAGTTTTCAGAGTTTCAAGATGAACTTTGAGGGGGGAAAAAACCTCTTGAAATTGATACATAGATGTCAGTCTCTACCTAACATAGCTCAAATAATTTCTCTATGCTGTATATACCCATCTGGCAGATAACAGCATTTAACATGCAGGAATACCTAAGCCTTTCACTCTCAGTAGGTTTACCCAAAAGTAGTTCCAGCAGTCTTTACTGGAATGTAAACTGAAACAGTATTGTTAGAAGAATATCCAACATTTCCATGAAAC
>BJBW01008206.1:56791-74173 GCA_004320125.1 Scolopax mira
TGATTAAACTCTTCATAGAAATGCACTCAATGCAAGTCATTACCAGAACACAGAGTTATCAAAACCTAAATATAAACAACAAAACCCCATCTACTTCAACAATGACGTAAGAGGAGTGAATAGTTTGATTTTCACTTTTTAAGCCCTTTCTACCCCATTAGTCCAATCTGACAACCAGGATGACAATTGTCTAACATCAATTCTTTTTCACTCAGAACCAGACTCCTTCCAACCACTGCAGCAGTCAGACACCAAAAAGTACTTGCAAAATTGAGTAAATACACTGAGTATATTGATTGACTGTTGTGTTTTTTTTAGAATGGGTTTCATAAATTGTTATCAAAACACTTCTACTACATGCTAACAGAATCCTCAGATCCTCAAAATAACATTTTTACTGGTATTCAAGCTATCTTCAAACAGTACATTATTTTCTGTGAATACTAGAACAAAGCTTAAACAAAAGAATTGAGACCAGGAGTGTGCTGCTAGAATGGATCCTTCAAGTTGTTTCCCCATTGTATGACAACAGGATGCATTCATACATTTCTGCCCCTTTTGCTCTGCAGTAAGTCATATTAATTAATAAATGAAGTACTTTCCCATTTTAAAGGTTTTTGACTGTGAAACCTTTGCATAAAAATAACCATTTATTTCCTAAAATAAGTATGAAGCAATAACAGGATGTTAGGAAAATTAATATTTTTCCTACAAGTGAATAATAAAAAAAGCAACATTGCAGTACTTGCAGAAGATCACTCAGAACATAATGTAGAGAAAGAAAAACCATTAAGAAGAAACTTCCATAATAATTATACTTTGTAATATGCTTCTTTTGTGGTGGGGCAGGAAGGGACGAGCGGAAGGGGAAGAAGGCAGAATGTGTAACACTAACTTCTCCCTCCAGTCTGTTGAAGACTAAGTTCTTTTAAATTTTCATCTACTCACATGAAGCCCCGCGACAGTAATAATAACCATATCACCACCAACTCCTCAAAAGAAGTTGTCATACTGGCTGAAGGTTTAGTCAAGTGGAGAAAGGCCACAATAGGGTAGACCCAAGACCAAAACAGCACAGGACTGCTAAAAACACTACTGCAAAGTATTTATTGTCAACTTTTCCTCTTTGACAGTCACAATGTACCAAAATATATATACAAATTGTTATGTATCATTCTGAATTGCAAAAACAAAGTACTCAATGATAATATCATTTCCATGCACTAGAGTCCAAAAGGAAAAGTGAGACAGAAAAGATAAATCTCTGAAGAGATTTATTTTTCTTTGTCAAAACTTTTATTCATGCACAAGAACTAGAAAAGGAAATAACCTATTCCTCTCAATTTTCAATTATCTGTTGGTAATTCATCTAAACTATGGATTAATTTATGCTACAAACAGAAAGTAAATATAGCACTCTTTCTGCTGAACCCATCTGTCTTGATGGAGTTACCATCTTCAGTGCAACACTGTCCTCTGCGAATACAGCTACGCAACTTCCAGGGGGAGCTCAAGAAACCACAAGTTCTTTCACACAATCCAAACCTATTAAGTCTTTTAGTCGGGGCCTATTTAACAAAAAGGCACCAAACTGACTCCATAAGCTCTGGCTCAACGTGGCTTTGCCAGCTCCTACAGAGCTGATGCAGTCAGGGTACAAAGCCCAGTCAACTCAGGCGTTTGCATCGTGTTTCCCAGCATGTAAACTGGTGGGATCATTTCTATACATGAAGCACTGTGATGTAAGAATGCTCAGAGTCAAGCAGCCACTGAAACACAGTGGTACAGACCATCCCACGGGATTCAGTAATAATCCATTCAAGTCCAGGCAGACCCCTTAGGTCAGCTCTACATCTGCCAGCACCGACTGGCTCTGCGCTGAGCCTTTTCAATGTTTGCACCACGCTCCCCGCTACTCATATTCTATCGTCTCCAATTAAACACAGAAAAAGGACCAAATTTTTAAATGGTGAGGGTTTCTAAAGATTTTCCCAAATTCCATAAGGAGAACAGAAAAATTTCTCTTCACTTGCATCTTAATAAACTTAACTATGTTAAAAATATTAATACAACTGAAAGCGTGCCGGCCAACAATTGCTTTTCCATCAGCTGAACTCCCTCCAGTGAGAGCAGAGAGCAGGCAGAATAAATGCTACTCTGTTTGAAAAAACCTTGTGCAGAACACAGTATGTCTAACTAGAGGGGATAAGCCCATTATAGGAACCTCCTGGTAAAATAACAGCAATGAGAAACATCTCTCCTCTGGGAGGGAAAGTGGAAGAAGAGATGGGAAAGCATCAGAAAAAATGCACTAATATCCCTAAAGGTTGAAAGAATGAGTTTTAGAAAGGAAACTCATGTACTAAAAGAAAACTTCTTCAAACCCCCAAGTTCAGCTACGGGTAATAATTCACATGTCATGGTTTTCACCATTAAAAAGGAATTGGGTAAATTATTGTGATAAACACCTTCAGTATAATTTAACAAGCAGCAATGTATATATGCTAATCAGTTACTTTAGCACTATACATACAGCTTTAGCTAAAAGCACTAACATTAATGCTCACACAGTGCACACACATGCTACAATTACCTCATTATATTTTTCATAACCTGTCTCAGTTAATGTCTTCAAGGATGAACAGAAAAAAAAGGAAAGAAGAAAATGTAACAGTATCTAAAACTTAAAAGTCTTAAGTTAAACTAATTACCATTAAGGTGATGTAGCCATATCTGTGCTTCTGAAAGTAATAGCAAGTATTTAGATTTTACTGATATGATTAGAGAGATGTAGACCCCAAAAAACATCTTTATCTTCAAACATTGATATTTGTATATTGCACAGCTCTTTCCTTCAGAGTTGCAGTTAAGATTTACAGCCTATTTCAAATATGGATATAATGATTTTTTCAACTTTGTTCTAGCAACAGAATTGGAAATCAGGTTTATAAACAACTGCTTTCTATTTTCGTCTTCACTCTGAAGCATTCTGATCTAATTAAAAAGAAACCCTTCAAAAGCAGGTCCTTAAATTCATGTTCTCATCATTGCCAGTAATCAGAAGGTTTATCAAGGTAACAGCTTTGTGTCCACAGGCAGCTTAATTCTACCGTTTTTATCACTCTCTCCCAATGTAGTCTTATATATGCTCTCATAAATACTAAAATTGCTTAATTGCGTTCAAACAAATTAACTTTTACAACTCAAAGTACAAGTAGTCATGTGAACATTCACTCATCCTTGTAAGACATGCAAGTCCTCCTGAGAAGATCTGCCCTGTCCAGCAGGTTTTTGCTGGGTTAGTATCATAGGAAAGCAAGGGTATAGCTGGTGTTTCTATTACAGGAAAACATGCAAATGAGTAAAAACAGTTATTCAGAAAGTTGATAATACCAAACATAAGCATTATGGAGTATGACACTCAGTCCTAGTGGTTTCTTATATAGAGTTAATAATTATTATTTCATTCATGACATCCCTGGGGAAACACGTAACTACTATGCCATCTTCCTATGGAGAGAAATATCAATAAGATATTTCACATCAGTGGCACCTTCTACTCCAAAATCACTAGGTTTTCCTCACATTTCTGATGTTCCTGTGGTGAACATGAACTATCATCATAAAAATTAAAATAACTAGTCCTACCTCCCTGCCCCTAAACTTACAGAAATATATTACTGAACAAACTACTACTCCTACTACTAATGCATAAAATTCAGTCATTGCTCCTACAGAGCATCAGAGCATTTATTTAATTTCCTTGATTTAAAAGGAAAATATAATTACGATGTGATAAGGAAGTGAGATAATTACCTGCAGAAAACTGTCTCGGCAGCAAAGAAATTCATTCTTCTTCATGATGGACTCGGATGTTAACACCAATTCATTTTTACTAAGGGCTGGTTCACTTCGGCAGGGATATACAGCCTTAAGAGGAAAAAAATGAAAATAACTGCTTCACAGAAAACATATGCACAAAAATTTAACTGTCAAGATACAGAATATAGATACATACGATTGTTTACAAGCTTGCCTTAGGATTGCTTTTTTTTTCCACTATACAATACCAGACTATTGTTAAGAGAAGGTCCACATACACTTCTATTTACTTATATAAATCTGAAGGTATACACACACACACTTCTAATTCTGTCAATTACTACTAACATTACAGAAATCTGAACAGTCATTTCAGCAAAAGCCTTTTATCTTTGTGGTGGGGGTGGGGAAAGAACAACCAAGTAACAAACCAACCACGAAACCAAAGCCTAGCAATACCATTTCTCAGACATCAGAGCGTGGCCAGAGTTATTCAACAACACAGCAGGCTCCAACCTAAGAAGCAGTTCAACACAAAGAACACTCATGTCTTCATTTAATAAGAGATTATTTTGTGTAATAAATTCAATCCAGTACCCAGCCAAGCCAGTAGTAATTTATCAATGAGTTGGGTATTAGGCTCTAGAACTATGTCTAAGTACGGAAGAAAATTCTGTTTTTCAGAACTTATACAGACTTTGGTCCTAGTTGCTCTGTTCTCATATAAAAAGTATTTATAAATCCTAGCATACACGTGCTGAAATATGACGAGGTAACTTAAAAATAAGTTCTTCAACTGAAACAATTCTCCCCATAATTTATCCCATTTATCCTACATGCTTAATAGTCTTTTCACACTTCCAACAAAAATTTCAGTACTCCTTACTCTGATATTGTCTAAAACTCGCTTGAATTCCAGTGGTTCATCCTTCCCTTCCATGGCTGCAGGATCCAAGCCATCTCCTCCATAAATAAACTGTATAATATCACCAGTAGAACTTCGGACTGTCAAATCATACTGTGAGCAAAGATCTTCAAGTGATTTTACCAACCGCCTCTAAAGGGGGGAAAAAAAAAAGAAAAAAAAATAATGCAAGGAAAGTAAATAGAATCTTTTTTAAAAATAGCTACTGATTTGGATTACAAAAAACATAGACACCAGACTCAGGAAATAAACCTGACACAATGATTAGCAGGCATGAAAACCTATTTTAGTCATACATTATCCCTAGGGCTTTACTGTACTTTCCCTAGAACATGAAAGCCAACAATAATAAAATTTAAAGCAACAACACAGCTCTCTACATCTAGAAATTCCATCATATTGGAACCTTAATGCTAAGCTGCAAGAATCAATTATAGTCTGAATAATTTCTTGTGTTGGTTGGGGTTTTTTTGACAGAATATTCTTCTTCTAATCAGGTTTATTTCTGAGGGGATACAACACTTTGCACGTATGGAAGCAAAACCACTCAACGATTATTGTCACTGACAAAAACCAAAGAGCTCATCCATCAAAGCCAGTAGGTGTTATTTTTCTACTGGTGTTACCTACTTCTCTTACATTAAAACATTGTATTGAGAAATGTCCTTACTGCCATCCTCCCATCTCTGCCTCCATAAAAAAAAGAAGGCATGCTATAGAGCATTAGTGATTAAAAACATTTTTACTTGAAAGATGTTCTGTGGCAGTAAATTAACTCACTAAATAATATAAATTGGTAATTTTTTTCACTGAGGAGGAAAACAGTAAGATGAAATGTGTGTTCAGTTTATTTTTTTTAAATTCCAAACTCCAAGTGCTATAACTTACTCATATAGACTGAAAATTGATAAGGAAAAATATTATGCAGGTTGCTTGTTATATTTATATATATTTGTATATACTTTAACACATGCAAACATTATTCTGTTAGTTTAGAAGACAAATAATCTGATTAGCCACACATTCCAACAAGAACTGATTTCAGTCTTTGTAGTTACTTGCATATCCCCAAATTTTCTTTCCTACTGCCTATAAAGTTGAAATACTACTTAAATATTTTCACTGAAGTCTTAAAACTGCTCATAATAGCAAGAAGCTTTGTTGGAGGGACATGTGTTTTCACAGGCCATACAGTCAGAGACAGTAACACCTTACAGAACTTGAAGGACAAGTTTATATGACCAAGGAGCTTGTTACTTAAAGAGGACAGAGAGTGAAAGGGAGCTTTAGCCATATTTCTGTCATCCAGAAAAATCTATTTTTTAATTAACCCAAACCAAGGATTTGTGTTTTCTGTTTCTCGCTGTTGAAATACCGTATCTGAAAGAGCACTCACAACTCAAATTTATCTTATAATGTATGGACAAAGTTTCCATAATTCAGGTGGCTTTTTGGAACTTACACTATGTAGAAAGTAGTCCTCAATAACTGCATAAAAGGGCTTTTATCAGCCGTATTCAAGAGGAAACAGCTTTAATATTAAGCCTGTTACTGTACTGTTGCCTGAGGTCTTGTTTATAAACCTTACATCTACTGGAGGAGAGTCATGTATTTCGCAGTATAAATTACTGTTACATTAAAAACAAACACACACACAACATACACATTTCTCCCACACCTTAACATGCAATTAAGAAATAACCTCCTTTTTCAAGGCTGATAAAACCCCTACACCACTGCCAGTTACCTGCATATATCCAGTTTCGGCCGTCTTCACAGCTGTGTCAACCAGACCTTCTCGACCAGCCATTGTATGAAAAAAAAATTCAGTGGGAGTCAAGCCAGAATAGAAACTATTTGCAACAAAGCCTTTTGCTGCTGGGAGCTACAGAGAAGAGTGGGGGCAAAAAAAAAAGGTTAAAATGCACATGTATGTTCTGTGTGCATGTTACAGAAAAACACATCGTATGTTATCTAAATTCTTTCAGACAATCAGCCAATACATACATAAACACAGAGCAATCATCTTGGCTGCATTTCGCTCTCAAGTTCAATGTTTCTATTTTAGATTTGAATAAAGGATTTAAAACCATTGCCTAGTTCTCCCAAACTAAAACAATAGACTTTCTTTCCTACAGGCCTTGTCATGCTTCTAGCCATTCCTTGCAAACACTATAGCAACTTCTAACTCTTCAGCCTCTCCTGAAGTTGCAAAAATTAGAAGGGCAACAAAAATACTCACTTTGCAATAATATAGCAAAGGTATTTGCAGTGTTGAAGACTAAGGAATCCATAAAAAATATGATGTACATAACTATGTATGTAACTAAATTGTTTTGAATGGTTTGCTCTCAGCTCTGAAAGGGGTTCTTGCCAAACTTCATACAGGTATCCATTTCAGTCAAATAATACCAGACTCCCTCCGTGATCACACGGAGCAATGTACAGGCTACACAGTGGTTCATCTTAGAAGATCACTTTTTGATGTTATTTAAGGGGCAGTGCTTTCCAAATCAGTAAGAAAGCTAGAGTGAAAATTCAACTTTTTCCTTCTCATCTAACCCATGAAGCATTTTCTCTTTAATTTATTCAGAAAAAATGATTTTATGTTACAGAGCTCAAAAGTTAGAATTTGGACATTCAATGACAAAAGCAGAAGCTTAGCTACCACCTGATAACCTGAGTTCTCTAACCCACTAACAAACTGATAGCTCGCACCTAGAACATTCTCTACTGATCATTAGATTTCAGATAGAAGTTCTAAAAAAAAAAAAAATTAAAAATTCACACTGACTTGTATTAACAAGTGCATGAAACTCCTTTTGCTTTATGTAAAACAGAACTCAAATACAGAATGTTAAGAGTAACCCATGGTATCTGTCTATCCTAGTGGAAAACGAAGAAAAACCAGACTCCAGAAATATTTATCTGGCATGTTTCGCCTGTCTAAAGGTACCAACACACACCCAGCAGTTGTCCTGAGAAGTCTTAGTGTTGAACACAAAAAATGAACTTTAACAACTTATTTTTAGGACTCTAAAGAGAATCAAAAACGTCCCATCAGACTTATTTTAACTTTACTAAATCTGAAAGGTCTAACCAAGGCTTTGCCATAACACTCAAGCTAACTAGGCTATTCACAACACTACTGTTAACTCACAAATCACACTCAAAACTTTTTACATTCACCATTTGAGATTTTTTTCCTTCACCATGTCATACGACACATCCTATCATGTGTCCTTTTTAATATTGTTTAAGGCAACTTGTTTCTTGACAGTGTGTTGCCACCATACAGAATTACCTTAGAATGCTTCTCAAAGTGAGGCAAAGACCTGTTCTCAAATCCATCAGGAACTCGGGACCCACTGATAGCCTGCTGACCCACACAAGCAATCATCTGGGATATATTAATGAAGGAGCCTGAAAAGAAAGTTAAAAAAAAAATAATGATCTCATTCATAAATAAGAAATATCAGCACTCCTCTGATGAGCTGTCTCCACTTCTGTGAAGATCTATCATTTAGCTTCGCAAGTTGTCAAAAATGCATTTAGAGTTGCAACAGTTAAAGGCTTTCTGCTACTTGTCCTCCGAATCTCAGCATTTAGGCAGACTGACAACTAAGTTAGCTTATGATATAGATAACAACTCCTTTTAAATTTCTTTTCTCTGTGCTGTAGACATTCATGCCACCACTATTTGACTACAGACTACTACTATTATCCTAATTTGTATCACAGATTGTGTTTTATATAGTCCATGATCCTAACCTACATGTTTTGCTTCACAATTTCTTCCATAAACATATTCTAACAATACTTTTTATGAAGGGTTCAGTGCCTACCAAGATTCCTACAACAAATTAAGTCCCACAGAACAAAGTCACTAACTCAGAAGTTTTATTTGCTGAACGTTTGCAAACACTGCCTCCCCCCACCCCAAATTATACATTTAATACATACTCCTTACATTTTAGTATTTCTTTAGAAATAGTAAGTGTCACCCTGAGGCTTTCCACAATTTATTTTGAGAGAGACAAATAAGTCAAAGAGTTCAGTGATTTCTTCATATTCTCACAGAAAACAATGGAAATCTCAGGTAAGAATTTGAGTATAAAACAAATATTTACTACATAGGTGGTCCTTCAGAAAAAAAGCAGTGAGATGGCTGAAATATTAGTGCCAATTCTCCATATATCATTTCCAGTTGATTTTTGTATGCGATACAGATATTTAAAGTCACAAATGCAACTCAAAACTTTTTGCTGATGAATTCATTCAAGTCCTAAGAACACCTAAAGTTCTAACAGGATGTTTTTTTCAACCTGTACATTACTTGTACTGCAAATAAAAAACTAGTGCATCAGCTTGATTTTAATGAACTATGCCCAACCCGTACTGAGAGGAATCACTTCCAATCTATGAGACATTAATTTCATACTTGCACAACTGACCAAAACAAGTAACAAAGAGAAAACAAGTAATTTTGAGAACAGTCATGGAGCAAAATAATCTACTTCCAAAGGTTAGCTATATCCCTACCTTTAGAACCACAGAGCGCCATGATAAGGGGACTGTTGCTTTTGTCCAGTTCTCTGAGACAGGCACTGCCAGCATGATCTCTGATAACAGAGAGTTCTTTAAGGATTAAGGCCTGAAATTCAAGATTTCAGATATTCAGCATTTATTAAAAATACCATAAACAGTACTCTACCATTTGATAGCAATCCATTCCGTAGTCAAAGGGAATTCAAAATACAGTAAAGAGAAAAAAAAAACCTAGTGTGCTTTGGGTAAAACAAGTTTAACTTTTAAATTGCATAACCTTCCAATTTGCTGGGCAAAGTTTTTCTTGGAATAAAAAAGGACAAGATAACATCTTTGGGGAGAAAAAAGGGACAGCCACAGACAAGATAAACTATTTTGTCAGCAGCACCAACTTAAGCTAAACTGAACCCCAAATTAAGCTCTAAGTCTCACTATACTATGTGAAAGGTTACCACAAAAAAAACCCAACAATGTATTTTGGAGTGCTTCCAGAGAGAACAATACTGACATCTCCAATTGTTAAGAACACAACTGCATCAAAAAACCCCCCCAACATTCTAAAATATACACAGGTGTCTGAAAAGAGGAAGAGGGGACAAGATTGCAAGACTCATCTTTCAGCCAGAGAGCCACTTCACACCAGGCAACTGTGGCAGTACTTTATCATAGGGTGGGTTTTCTCATTGCTTTTTGTTATTATTGTGTGTTCTTTTTTCCTTTCTAGTTTTTCTTAAAGGCAAAAACTAGACATTGACTAGCTAAGATAACAAATGTATAAAAACATTAAAAACAATGAAAAGAGTGTTCTTCAGCTGACTCCATTAAGTCCCTGTAAATTTTCTATAGAAAAAAGAAAAAAAGCTCAGCATAACTCAAGTCAACTTCACTTCTTCCCCAATCAGGGGCAAGAAAACACTTGCATATAACCAGATCTATAACTAAAGAAACATTTTGTTTCTTGGTTTAAGTTTTCAGTTACTGTTCTTTATTAATTTACAAATACTGATAATCTAATTAATTCATTTCAATTCCCCTGTAATTTTACTCTCTTGTATGTCATCCCAATACATTCAGTCATGAAGGAGGGCGAATCTGTTATTTAGTATTTAGTTAACATTTTTTAGATGCATACAAACATCTAAACGTTAAGTCTAGACTCAACTAAAGTTGCATACCTAGGGACCCTATTTGCTCACATTTTTAGGTTTGAGAAGACAGCTTTGAACTTCAAAATGTATATCAGTATATTCATTAAGTCTCTACTCTAAATATATAGTAATTTAAATTTAAAATTTTACCTCTAATGTCTCTTCTGCAGTACAACCAGGCTGCTGCTGTAGCTTCCCAGTGTTCAGAGCTTCAATATACTCATCACACTTCTTATAACCAGCATTCAGGAGCTCATACTTAGCTTTTAGCAGGCCCTGCCCAGGAGTTACATCACCAATTCCAATAGAAAAGCCACGATTAGCTATTATTGGGAAAAAAGAAAAAAAAGATTACATTGATAGCTCAGTCTCATATAGGGAAAACAAATTAAATCCAGGAAATATTATTGTCAGGAACTTTATTTTTTACCTCATGCACTTCATAAGCACAACCAGTTGTTTCACTGTTTTTGTCAGCTTCATGTCTAGCTTTTTTTTTTTTTTAACATAGTACATCATATTTGACACAAAAATCTTGCTGGATTGCTCCATACTCCTCCTTTAAGATGCTATTTTGGAAGGAAGCGTATTTCCCCTGTTACTTACAAAGATAGACAGGAGCAAGTCTGGCAAGTCGTGACATGGCATCTGCAGCTTCTATCTGCCCCCAGTCTCTGAGCAAGATGTAGAAGATGTTGTTCTTGGATCCTGAACCTAAGGTTCCTTTGTCCATACTGCCACTCATTAACTCACTGTTCTGAATTGTGACATCTAGAAATAAAAGAGCAAAAAGAATGAATTGTTTTTCTAAAAAAAACCAAACCCTAAACTCTAGCAATTAGTTAGGAAGTAGATTTATAAATAAAAGCTCTATTAATGACGAGGAAAAAACCCAAATACATCCATTTAATGTATCTGTAGAAGTGCATGAATAAGAATGTAAGGGGAGCAGCCTACAACCTGACCATACCAACTTCAGTTAAAATTTATTTCCCTTCCTCCTCAGAAAGCCTGCTGTATCCAATTTAAGACTTGTGTAAAACATTGTGAATAATCCTTTTTGTTGAAAGAAATAAACTTCACTTCATTAATCAGAATGAAGTTTTCAATCAATCTTATCTGCCCGGAAATAAAGTCCTCAATCATGCATAATAAACCAAAATTACTAATTTATTTATTAAAGTAGAGCAACAAAATTTCAAAAATAAAATTACAGTTCTCTTATTCAAAGATTCTGATACTCAGTTCAACTCAATGACCTCTGGAGGCACAGCTTAAGTTTGAAAGACATATTGGACTCAGATATCTCTTTAATTACAAGCACATCATAAAGACATCCATCTTGCCTGTAGGCCTGTCCACTCTGCCTCTTTTAGATGACTTCGTTTTGCTTCATTAGGAACCGTGTGTTTAGCCTTTAAGCAATTAAAAAGTATCTTCAGTACATGAATTTCTGTGAGAGCAGTACAATATATGTTTACCCTCAACTTCATTATGCATCTTTTGAAGTATAACTGGCATATTAAATGGATCCAATTTAAATCACTTCATGCAGAATGCTGTAGATGTTTGCACACTGTACTCTATGCTCAATATTTTCAGTGAAAATTTAAGTAATCATCACCGTGAACCAGAATTAATCACTCTATCAATTAATATATACAATCACAATATACCAGTTCTTGAGACTTTGAAGAATTTGCAGAGAAGTTTCCAAAGAGAATTTGTGTTGCTTCAGAATTTATTTTTTCAGAGAACTGAACAGGACCACCAATGAAATGGAAGTTTTTTGCATCTCCTGCCACTGTTAAACTCATAAAGTGGAAATTCTTCCCATATTTCCTAAAATGAAAAGACTGTGGAGCAAAGAAGACAGCCTGTGTTCACATCAGTGTGAACAGGATTGCTTTGTTACAATGTTTACTCCACATTCCTCAGAGGCTGAAAAAAATTGTGCCACCATGTTGATAACCAACTTGACAACCTCGGAGTGGTCATGTCTTCTAAAGAAATCACTCAGTCTGGTGTAGAGTGGATTCGAGTCCTACCTGGTCAATTCTTTCTCACATCAACATTATATGACAGAATTACTGTAAATCAATGGCTCTTCTCTAGGTTCCTGAACTCACACCTCTGAGCAGCAAGGAGCCAAGCCAATCTTGCCTTCTCAAGTCCTCTTCCAGCTGTTTCTAATGAATATTAAATTAATAATAAGCAAATCTCGCTCATCTCCTACAGCCTATTCAACCCTGATGCTGGGTATTCCATCTGCCACTCTGACCTCCCTAACTGGAAGAATACAGATAATTTGTCATCCTAGGGATTCCTATCTTCCCCTCAATTCCCCACTCCTTTCACAGTTTGACTTCTAATCCCTGCATCACTACCCTCACTTAAGATACTACATCCTTTCATTTGCTCTCTACACAACCACTTCCTAAACTTCTTTGCTTCTCTCTCTCTTTCACCTTCAAATACTACGTTAGTATCATGGCAAGGCCAGCTACATATAGAATAAATTTTATTACAAGAAAAGACCCAAGTCTTTTTTTTGTGTTCAGTATGACCCCAAATTTTGAGAAAAATTGCATAGTTTTATTTTTCATTTGAAGAATACCTATGTGAAGTAGTAGTGCTTTAACTCCTACAGTGAGCTCAACAGCAACAAACTCAACAAAACAATAGCTATGATTTCTTTGAAGGCTTCCAAAGCACAGCTTTAGAAATGTCACTCACAAGAATCATTGTAACACAGGTCCTCCCCTCTGCCACAGTACTGCTTGCCCTTGGTTCGTAGATTGGCTTTTACGGGACAGTCATCGCTGGGTTTGAGAATCAGGCTGAAAACCTGTTTTCCTGTCCAGAGAGTTACAGGCTTAAGGAAACAAAAGGACAAGAATTAGGATTACAGAGTTTATGCTACGACTACAGTAAAACAGCAAACAAGAATTTAATTGTGAAATTGTTTTCTACACAGAATCTTTCTATTCTTAAGTATACTTATAGAAGTGCATAGTAGCATTCCTTTGAATAGGGATGTACTATGCACTTCTGTAGATATAAAAACACTGACTGTTGAATGGTTATCCTTTACATAAGGGTATGTGCATCCATTTAAAGAAACAGGCTCTATTGCTTCCTCCTACTGTCATGTTTCCTTTTCTGACTACAAAAGAAAAAGAAATATGCTGCTATCATTTTATTTCCCAAAGAGGTTGCAACATTCATAATTCCTTCTTTATATAGTGGCCTTGGTTTAAATTTTTAGGATGTTAAAGTATCATATAATTGCATACGCCCCTCAGCTGTCATTAAATGTAATTAACTGTCACAGCTAGCACACTAAAATTATTCATTTGGAGTGACAGAAGCAGTGAAACAACCACTGCTCTTGTGTATTAGCAAAAGTTTATATGAATCCACAAAATTCACATTAGATATTGCCCATAAATGCTCTGACCTTGCTTTAAATTAGTATTATTCATTGGCATTTCAATTTCACTGTCAGAATTTCCCTAATATTACAGTTATTGTTTTGAAATTAAATAAAGGGTATTAAAAACCTGTATACACAAAGACTTAGTGAGTATTTAACAAACTTGAAATGTACCAAACTCTCTTCAAACAGTACTCTTTGCCTCAAATAGATTTAAGGGTGTCTGATTAATTTTGTATGTGAATTAAGGGTTAACAGATCCAAATCTAATAAATGATTCCATAGCTCTCTTCAAAGAGATAAATTCACAAATACTCTGCCCTTCATAACAAATTTTTTGTGTACATGATGTAAAACCAACAACAAAACACAACCCTCAGATGAAAACAAAATCACATCATCATCTTTAGTCTTTAACACATTGACAGGTTGACAACTAATGCATACTATTTCCCAGGTTTAACATCTCATAAATTTGGGATACTGAAACCTAGAACTGCTGAGCATCTTGGGACATTACTTGAAGACACTCAAGGAATAATTTATCTTCCCCTCTTAGTGCCATTAGTCTGCACAGCCTGTAACAGTGATGAACTTGTTTGATGGTTCCTGATGCTGAACAGTCATGGTGCCCTCCCGATGCATCAAACAAGTTCTTTTAAGTTCGACCCTGAATTCTGATCCTTACACTTTGCAAATACAAAATCTCATACAAAAGTGACGACAGAGAAAACAACAACTATCTTTGCTGAGAACATCACTGTGGGTCACAGACACACAACACGGGAATTCTTTGTAACATTAAGAGAAAAATAGTTTGACACACCTTCAGAATTGCTGGAGGTGGAAGACGAACTTTAACCTTCTCATCCTTGCCAACCAGGATAGATGCAATAATTTGACAAGCTTTGGCTCGATCAAAAAAGGTATCCTTTAACGTAAGAAGATAGGCACCTAGAGTGTGAAAAATTAATAATGTGACAGGCTAAAATGAGAGAAACTTTAAAAGCCATTGCATATTCAATATCAATTATTTCATTCTAATACTAGTTACCTACTTACTATGCAAAATTACAGTAGTTCAGACAGCTTCAGCTGTAAATACTTTCCAGATTTTTTTTTTTTTTAAATTGCTCCAGAGTCAGATATCTAAAAATTATAATCAGTGCATGTCTATAATCTATTCTTACACTCAGACTCTATTCCATAGGTAAAAATAAGGCCCTGGCATCAATTTTTGTACACTTTCTTCCTTATATCCATTGGGACATTTATCAAACAATTAAGGAAATTTGAAGGTACTTACTGTAAGTTAAAATTGATTTTTGACTAATGAATTCAACTCCTCTACCAAAATAAGAAGTTTATATTGTCTACCTAAAACATACAAAGATACCAAATATTCATTTTCTCTGCCAGAGAAACACTGCAAAACATATGCAAAGGCAGTAATGATTTCAGCTGCAAAGGCAGACACCATCAGAAGAGATTCTGAGGACATAACTAGATTTCAGACTAACAATGGCCTTACTTTCCTAATCCCATTTCAAGTTGTGCAAGGAGAAAGTTTTCAATTAAGACAGAAAAATTCTCGAGAAGAGGGAAGTTATTCTTGAAGAAACAACGGTTAAATCGCACAGCTCTAAAGTAAGCTCCTATACACACCTGTGAGGAAATCTTGAATAGCAGCAATGAGAGGTTCTCCATTTCTTGGGGTTACCAAGTTAGCTTTAGTCTGTATGATAAGAAACAAAAAAATTACACATTTGAGGACACTAATACTGATATGTCATTTGTTATTCAGAAGGAAACCACTTAAGACAATTATTTTGGCAAAAAAGGTAAAAGCTTATTCTAAAATAAAGTACAGCTGTCTTCAAAAAAAGACAGAAAAAAGAAACTTGTTTACCACAGTCCATGCAAACCTATTGACAGGAAAATAATAATTTGAGAGTAGTTTCTGGAAATTAAACATTTCCAAAGCAGAAGTTGCAATCGTCAGTTGCCCTAAGAGCCTACTGCTTCCTGCTTTCCCCAGTACGTGACACTATTGCTGCCTCATTTCCAGTTGGACTGCCTGCCTGCAGTTGCTGGGCTGTCAGACCAGAAAGCAAAGCACATGCCTGGTAACAGAGGCACCCTATTTCAGCAGCAATCACTAAGGACAGCCAGGCAGAAACATACTAAAGACACCTACCTACTTAAAACCATTAAGTTTTCCACAGATGTGCGTGCAATATAAGTCTATTAGACTACCATTGTGGAACAGTTCTAATTTATTCTAAATTCCCTTTTGCAGTGTTTTCAGGCAGCTTCACAGTCACATATTACCCATACACAGATATCTTATAGTATTTCATACTTCATAAGCAAGTTAAGAAATACAGGGCTCAGTCTGTCACTAGCAAAATCCCAATGCCAAATTTATCTTCATACCCCCATTAAAACAAGTGCTTCTGCTTTTGCTTCTTCTGTCTGAGGAAGGTGAAGGTTCATCTCATCTCCATCAAAGTCTGCATTGTATGGTGTACAGACACATTCATTAAATCTGAATGTCCTATGAGGTTTTACTCTAGCCTGCAAAAAAAACCAAAACACAAGTGATGCACATGCAGTCAAGCATGCTAAAGATGAAACGCCAGGCCCGAATGCTTCCTTGTAGCCTTTATCCTTTCTCTTTATTACAGACTTGAGTCAATTTTTCTGATTATACAATATAATACAACCAGGAACTGATAGCAATTATACTCAGGCTATATTATAAATAAAGGTAGCTAGTAACTTCCATTATTAAGAATTTATACAAAGCACAGAAACAGCATGCATTGCAGAAATCACATCGGCTCCGTAAAAATGAAACGCTTACCCAAGAACAGATACTGAGGTCAATTACGGCTATTAACAGAATTATCCAGACAGAATATTGACCAGACTGACACAGCAGGTCACGTAGAAATTCCCCAAATGCAAGGCATTTATGCTCGTGTCCAAGCAGTGCTTCCGAAGACGCTGTTTATTTTTGTGTGTGCAAGAGATAAACACTAGCAAAGGCAAACCACCTGATATTCAGGGCTGCACTACCTGTAAGACAGACTGTGTGTGCACTTACAATGTGAGCCATGATGCTCAGCTTATGAAGAGAGGGCTGTCGATTGAACAGGACTATGTCACCATCTATAAGATGTCGCTCCACGATATCACCAAACTTCAGCTCTTGGGCCATCTTTTCTCGATTTCCATATTTTAAAAACCTTATGGTAACACAACAATGGAGTCAGAAGAAATGAGGTCAGAGAGATGTAAAGAAAACTGAAAATAAATTCTGTGTTTATAACACAAGTTCTTCCATTAAATGTTGGAGTATTTGCATTACAATAAGTAGAAGACAAAACCGGTGTGGATTGCATCACTAAACATCATCCCTGTTGTTATTTTAAATAATGAAGGTATTTGTGACATTAGTTAACAAAGCTACAGTTATTAGTAAAACAAGAAAAAAGGAA
>BJBW01008207.1:0-22587 GCA_004320125.1 Scolopax mira
TGCAGCCCAGGATCCCATTGGCCCTCTTGGCAACAAGGGCACATTGCTGGCGCATGGAAAGTGTGCTATCTACCAGGACTCCCAGATCCTTCTCCTCAGTAGTGCTTCCCAGAAGATCCATCCCTAACCTGTATTGGTGCCTGGGGTTCCTCTTCCTCAGGTGCAGGACCCTACATTTATCCTTGTTGAACCTCATGAGGTTCTTCTCTGCCCATCTCTCCAACCTGTTCAGGTCATGCTGGATGGTGGCACAACCCTCTGGAGTGTCAGCCAGCCCTCCTAATTTGGTATCATCAGCAAACTTGCTGAGGATACACTTTATCCCCTCACCCAGGTCATTTATGAATATGTTAAACAGGACTGGGCCTAGTGTTGACCCCTGAGGGACACTACTAGTCACAGGCCTCCAACTTGACCCTGCTCCATTAATTAGAACCCTCTGAGTCCTGTCACACAACCAGGACTTAATCCACCTCACTACCCCCTCATCTATCCCATACTTCCTTAATTTTCTAATGAGGATGTTATGAGAGACAGTATCAAAAGCCATGCTGAAGTCAAGGTAGATGACATCTGCTGCTCTCCCTTCATCTAACCAGCCAGTTACAACATCATAGAAGGCTATCAGATTGGTCAAGCATGGTTTACCCTTGGTAAGTCTGTGTTGACCAATACTGATAACTTCTTGATCTTCAATGTGCTTGGAGATGATGGACAGCACAAGCTGCTCCATTATTTTCCCCAGGACAGAGGTGAGACTAATTGGCCTGTAGTTCCCTGGGTCCTTCTTTTTGCCCTTTTTGTGGACTGGTGTGATATTCACCTTCCTCCAGTCCTCAAGAGGAAAAAAACAACAAGCTACAGGATATTTGTAGGACAAAATATGGGTTACTTTTTCTTGATATATATATAATACAATGTTATTTATTAATGGCTACACTTCAGAGTTGACTACAAAAATGTAATTCAGGATTCAATTCTCAGTCAAGTTACATGTCAGTTGAGCAACAGTATCTGTGCTTGTGGGTTCCCTCAGCATACAGTAGATGGAAGGTCACACAATTTAGCCTTTCTCTGTGAGCTAAGCTAAGTCATGTCTCCTCAGCTTTGCCTGAGATCACATAGCAAATGGTTGCTGGAAATTACCTTGCCTATAGCATATTGTTAAGCCACATAAAACTGATAGCAAATCTTCATCCTGAGATGATTTAGTGAGATCTTTCTTTTGTTCTCTATAGAATCTAGTACAATAAAGTCAGGCTACAGACTGACGCTTCTACATACTGATGCAACCCCCTCCCTAAATTTAGCTGTAAAGCTGGATGAGACTTTTCCCCTAAGTATCTCCCAAGGTGTTGCATAATTACTCCCCTAACTGATACTGCTCTGCTTCCTGGACAGGAGATGGAGAGTTATCATGGGAACATTCTGATGGAGATATCTTCCGGCAGCCAGCCAACAGAGAAGCGGTAAGTGTGACCTACAATTCAAAGACATATTTTTCTGTGCATGCCAGTAGATTAGGGAAAAAAAGATTGGAACAGGTCTGGATATCTACTGCTTCATCCTGTGTTCTGTAAATCTAGCCCCAAACAAGTTTCTTTCACTTGTGCAACCTCCTTAATAAACTCAACCTGAATTCATGATTAACTCTGAATTATAAACTCCCATGAGCTTCTGTGGGCTCTGGATTTAGTCTTTGTTGTATATGCTCTATAAGAATAAAATTCTACAACGTTTTGTTTGCTGTGCAGACATCATTTTTATATCTTAATTGCAAACACTTTCCAGTTGACATATACACATGTATATATTTACTTTAGGGGCTTTCCTAGCTCTGGGGCTAAGAGTATCCATTAACAATTATTCCTCAACAGGTTATTTTTATAACAGCATTTGGAGAGAATATGAAGAGCTTTTAAGCATTAGGTGCAGTACCTAAAGAGATGAACCAGCAGATCTTTGGATTTGTGGGAAAATAACTGCTGTAATATACACTATTCCTTTATGCCCATGGGTATTTTGGAAGAGAATTCTGTGAAAATAACCAGTGTTTTTGCTCTAGAAAGCACACTGCACATTACTACCCCTATTATTGCTCCCCTTTGAAAATAAAGTAAGACTTCTCTTATAAGGTTCTGCTCAGTTTGGGCAAGGCTAACCCTGGCCTTGCATGAGAGTTTAAAGCTGCAAGGGAATAGGAAGCTGGGCAATCATCTGGATGTTCTCTGCCACTGTAGTCCCAAGAGAAAGCAATTTTGGTGAGGAAAACTACACAGGCTTAAGATTCTTCTCATCTAATCTTAAAGTAGAGTAGACATCAGTAAAGTATTTATCTAGTTCTGAACACCATTTTTAACACACGGGGCAAAATAGGTACTTGTGGGTTGAGATTCATCTCATGATGCAGAGATCCACAAAGGATTGTTCTAAAATTGCCTCTCTGTCCATTGGCTTGATTAGGGACTTCAGATGACCAATTTAGATAGACACCTACACTGACATGCACAGTCTGGTAAGATAAGTTACAAGTGCATATGTGTAAATGACTTCATTACCGTGTTAATTATCTGCAAAACCTGAATGGCCTTTCTTTAGTATGGTGCCATTCATTACATTTAATGATGTTTGATGACAGTGGCAACATTTTACCTGTGCTAAGCTTCTAGTGCAGCCTCTTTTCTCATGTTCATTGGAATGAGATGTTTACTTTCCTGCTCTTTCTTTCTCCAAACAGAGACACTCATACCATCGCTCCCACTATGACCTGTCACCCAGCTCTGCGAGGCAGGTAGTCAACATCCCACGATTTCCCAATGCCAGGAGTAACCGTGGAGTCCTACCAGATGCCCAGCAAGCTTCAGGAACAATAGTACAAATTGTCATCAACAACAGGCATAAGCATGGACGAGGTAAAGACAAGTACTTCTTATATTACTCTAGGTCAGGAATCAGTTACTCATAGCTCAAAAAGACTTCTCAAAATATACAGCAGAATCTTGGAAATTCACGCTGGTATCAAGAGACCAAATGCAAATCAGGGAGGCAAAAAGCAATAAGGTATTAAAGATACAAAATTAGCTCTTGACTCAGATCAGTTGTGCCTACACATACATTCTGCAAAGACACCACACTGTCATGTTGCTCTCAGAATTACTTTGAGGGATTGTGCTTTATAATTCTGAGAACACACGGAGCGGTTACCAGGGAAGTGAGTGCTTTGTGCCATAAAGAACATCTTCATGCCTTTAGATTTGCTAACTTGTTCACCAGTGACTTGTCCAAGTAGGAATTTGTTCATGTTTATTTTCTTTACACTGTCTCATATTTTGTAATTTTACTAAGCTGTAAGCAGGATATGTTTAAACAAATCTCAGACCATAAAGCTTTACCATAGTATCAAGAGTTCTTCTGCCTTCAAGGCTTACTCAATTATTCTCAAGGAAGACAATATCATGACTTCCCTCATCTTAAGCTAGTTGTCTGAGACAGTGGGATGCAAGGAGTGCTTTTCCTCCTCCATGACTAGTAGTAGAGGCAGAGTAGGCAACTAGCCTGTACTAGGATGTACTGTACAGGATGCCTGAGCTGTAAAGAGGCAAAGTTAATGGATGTAATGAATCTCACTCTAAGAATTCTATTTGTACAATAAAAAGGGTGGGATGGTCAATTCCCACAGTGGGTGTACCTCAGCGAACAGAGGTCTGCAGAAACAGGCCTAAGAAGCCACAAAAGAAATAGCTATATAAACACATGTTCAGAAGAGAGCCTATCCACAAATACCAGTCAGTATGCACTTAGAAAATACTCACAAAGAGTTAAAAGCCCTTGTATTAGGGCCAACTAATCTTTTAAGGTATTAACTAACAGAAGGAATGTTGGCCATAGGATCTTTATTATCCACCTGAACAAGCATGAAAAAACATTCAGATCATGCCAGTGTTTTATGCTGAATCTAGGAGCTGGAATCTCCATGCAGTGCAATATCTTTGATATGCAATTCACACATGAAGACATCATCAAAGCAATTTCTAACCGATTTGTTTCAGCAAATAAAGAGCATACAGACGAATAGCATATTTTTGGATGCAGTATATAGTAACTGCAGCAACTTCAGACACTCACTGCCTGGAGAGTGTCTGAGAGATCCCCATGATGGAAACAGGAATGCTGACCATGTATTTTCTTTTGTTCTTGTGCAATTAGCAAGTGTTTTATAAATTAATGCACATTCCCCTTGAGATGCATTTCAACAATTCAAAAAAATAAACACACAACAGCTCTCCTGACATGCAAATACTGTGCAGTTGCATGGATACAGACTTATCATTCTAAACATGAAGAGCACCAAAAATAGGGCATCAGGAAACTAGAAGTTATTTGCCGTATTTTGGCTTCTACTGGAGGCTTCATCTGCTACCTCAACATAATTATTTAACTATTCTGTGCTAAACAAACCCTTAAAACAGAGAGAATATGTATCTACACCACGTCATGTATTATCGCTTCCGCTGGCAGGGAGAAATCATGAAATATTTATGTCCATAAAGCATCTGGATAACTCTATCTGGGAAAAAAAATCCCAGCTAGATTTAGTATTTAAACATGTAAAGAGCCTTCTGAGCAGCTGAGTACTTACAGTTTTCTCATTTATAGTTTTTTCTCCCATGTTTTTAGTACACAGATAATACTTTATTTGCTTTTATTTCAGAAACAAAACCGTTTCCTACCTCTAAAATAAAACCGTATCTTAAGAAAGAGTTAAAAAGTAGCAAATTATAAACCAAATGATAGCATAACTCCATGAAAGACAATACATGGCAAAAAACACTCCCCATAAATCTCAGTAACTCAGCAAAGTATAAGCCAGTTGGTCACATCTGTTACCAGTTAGATGTAAATTTCAGACTACAGATAAAAATTAAATTGCTTTTGAAAGTTACAGGCAAAATAGGAACATATTTTACAAATAAAAACATTAATAAAAATTATGCCATATTAGAAGAATTGGAAATATTTACAACATATCCCAGCTTCATGTTAGTTTCTTTTCAAAATCAGGCAGTGCCCTTTCCTTCACCTTGTTAAGATCAGTTTGCATTTTTCTTTGTGTTTATAAAATATTTAAAAAGAAAGAAGTAAGGTTTATAGGACAAATGCAAACATGGTGTAAAGTGATATAATTCCCATTAACTGCAGGGTGACCCAAACTGGCTTCCACCCGACATGGATTTTTCCACTCTCCTTGTGTCAGCTGTAATTCTCTGTCTCTCAAGGGCACTAATGAATAAATATTTTGAGGTGCTTAGATGTTATTGGAATGAAATTTCAGTCCCAAGTGCATTCTTTCATGTTAATATTTTCTTGTAATTTCAAAAGCCAAATGCCTTTACATACCTATAGACATATATATATTTCCAGAAAGGACATTAAACTTCATTTTGCAACATTCCCTTGATTTGTTCTGTGTATTGTGTAGCAGGAACTCTGATGCAGATAAAAGGCCCAGGTGGCTCTAATCCATCCTGCTGATAGCAAGCTCTCACTACAAAAATCTTGTTTAGCTCATGGTAAGAAAAGTTGTGCAGATGACTCAGTAGCAAATGTCATAATCCTGTCATCTGCAGATTCAATTCTAGAAGCCACAACCAATGTATCAGGGTGTGCCCTGTGTCTGGACAGAGATGAGGAGGGGAAGGAGGACTGAGTTTTATAAACTGGTTGATGATGCACCCCTGAAATACGTGCACTGGAGAGATGATAGTCAAATACTTGACTCCTTCACTGTCAAATACTTCACTCCTTCACTTTGACACCACCTTTACTGTTCTCAAAATAGTGATGGCCGTCTGTGTCAGCAGAGTTGGAATCAAGGCAAAACTGCTCAGAAAAGGGTGATCACAGGCTCAGACTCATTTTAAGTACTGAAACTCACAGTTAAAGTTCACAAGCAGAGAAATGGGCCAGAGACACTAACAAATTATATAGAGACACTGCTTTAAACAAATGTGCTTGATTCAAATGAATAGAGAGGTAGCCAGTGAACATACCTTGTCCAGTTGTACTTTTTCTTCCTTTTCTTTTTCATAGTTTGTGTTTCAAATGGCAAAACATACTCACATGGTGAATCTTGGCATCCTAATCTCCGGGCCTTTGGAATCGTAGAATGTGTGTTGTGCACCTGCAACGTCACCAAACAAGAATGTAAGAAAATTCATTGTCCAGAACAGTATTCCTGCAAATACCCTCAGAAAGTAGAAGGAAAATGCTGTAAAGTCTGTCCAGGTAAAGCTAAATTGATTGCAGACCATCATTTTGCTGTGCATGTTAAGGGGCTTGGCTCAAGCCTTCTGGTCACAATAAGATGTAATGAAAATAGCAGTAGCTGTGCCCATTGCTCTAAGGTGTGTGGGGAGATCTATACGTGAGACAAGTGGAACTGCCTGGGCAGCCCTGCTGTTGACTGCTGTTCCTCTAATTGGGGTCTGGCTGCCTGGGACATGTATGTTCTGATCGGTCACTGCCGTTCTCTCTGCCATTAGCATGACTTCCTGATGCTCATTTCCAAAGAGAATCTTACAGAAACATACACAGAAAGTTCATTGCTGTCAAAAGGCTCTCCTATTCTTCCCCTACTGCAGGGCCACAGAACCTTAATTTTTTTGTGAATTTTGCATGGAGATAGATAATACCATTTCTGCTTTTTAAAATGTACCAGAAGGATTCAAAACCCCTGATTATAGATTGATTGCTGTCAGTTATGTAACTTAATCCTTAAAATAAATACTAACTTATCACAAACTTAGCATTTTGTCTATGCTGCACTAATAATTAAACTTATGTAGACATTACTTACTAAAATCAATGCCTACAACTAGTGAAAAATCTGCTAATATGAATCTGATGATGGTCTGCCAAACATCCAGCCTTGTTGCATATGATACAAAGGGTAAAGGAGTATCCAGTTCCCTTCTGTACCTTTAAACTTATTTTCTAATCTGTATTGGCCATTTCTATGTTTGTTTGGTGATGGACTGGGTGGAAATGTTCTGAGGAAATCAGTTGTTTAGTCATACACAGACAGGTGTGTATCTAGATCCTTTTGGATACTTGTAAATCAGAGATTGGCAGCTTTTATTGGGCTCATTTTTGCTGACAACAGATAGCAAAACCTAGCTAACAAACTTCAATAGAAAATTTAATAGCAAGAAGAAAGCTACAGTCTTTTCATTTGAGATTCTGTGTGCCAATTTTGAAGAAAGTTGAACCTCTTCCTGCAGTCTGTATTAATTATTAGTTTTTTCCACACTCTCAGTTACTGAGTTGCATCATCTCTCTTACATTCTTGTCCAACTTCCAATTACCAATCGAATAATTACAATTTCTACTTATATGCTCTACAGCTTTACCAGTGGGCAGGAGAAAATGTGCAGTGTGGCTAACACAGGCTTGCACTGACCAGCTGGCTGCTGCCGAGCAAAATGCAAATCTTATAGGTTCTACCTGCCCTTTTCCTCAGCAAAGCATTCGTTTGGGTCCTTTCACTCTGTCCAACCACCAATATTTATTTAGTTATTTTATTACTTCTGAGTCTTCTACCATTATTTTGAATATGGATGCAATGTGGACAACAGTTTTCCACAGCTCATTTCCTTTTGAAAATGGATTATTAATGCAAATATTTTTTTGCCACCGTATACAGGCCACCAGAACCTAGCAGAATAGAACCCTTTTAAATGCTTGGGGCTTAGCTGGAGGTGGATTTGAGGGGCCATACAAGTGAAAATTCTACTTTTAAACTAAACTTGCTTGGCTATTGATGCCAAGTAAATTCTGGAGGACTTGATTACAGCTGTAGTATGTGTTTTGGGCTTTTTTTAAACAGAAGAAGTGCCAAGTCAAACCTTTGATAACAATGATTACTTCTGTGGGAAAGAGACGTTTCCTGTCTATGAATCCGTTTTCACAGAGGAAGGAGAAACCATTAGAAAAATTGCAGTAGAGACTGAAAAGCCACCTCAAATAGAAATACATGTGTGGACAATTAGAAAAGGTGAGTTGAACAAGTTCTTTCTTTAAACAGTGTATCATTTTCCATTAAAATATCAGGAAAATTTACAAATTTCAAGGCATCTTGAGACTGCTGTTTTTCTGGCTATTTAGGATATTGTTGTTACACTACACTTCCAACATACTCAAGTTTTGTTGTACAAAAAACATTAATAACACACAAAGCTCTAGTTCTGCGAACTCCTAACCTTCATTGTAAGCCAAAGCACAATGACAAACAGGTTGTCAGTAATACCCTGTGTAATTTACTGCAGAAAAATGGGTTCTGGGTTTGAACCAAGTGCCTAGAAGTTCTGATTTAGGATGGACCAAAAAGCTTTCCATTGAAATCAGTCTTCCCCATCTGCCTTAGTGATGCTACACCCATGACAGTCTAGAATAAGGGCAAGAAATGTTTTAAGATGTAAACAACATCTTTTACTAAAATGACTGGTAAAATTTAAAACAAAAAAAACCACAAAAGCATTCAGAAGCTCAAGCACTTTTTTGCAAATCCAGAATTTTTAGTATAATAAAAATTATCTCCAGCCTCCTAAAAATCGTCTATTTAATTTACTTTAAGCAAAAAGCATCTGATCCTCATAGGAAACTCTCATATAATGCAGTCCTTTCCATGGAAATAATACATCTCTAGAATCAGCTTTAAATAACCAAGCCAAGCCCAAAGTATGAGCAGAAAAGAAGTCACAGAGTATCAGATGGTTAATAACGACTGGGTGTGTTCAAGAAGCCACAAAACCTTGTGAGGCTGATGTTGCCTCATAGCTCATGAGAGACAAAGTGGTATCTGACTGCAAAATGATACTGTTTTTCTCCAAAACACTGGGATTTTGGCTTCTGTTGTAATCTTACATTTATTCCTACTAAGGAGAGGTTCAGCTATCTTGGAAAAGAATTAGATAAGTCTCACACCCCTCATGAACTCTCTGCAATCATAAATGCACAGAAGGATTTACAGGAGAGTAGCAAAAAAATGGGGGGATGGCAATCAGAATAAAAAAGAATAGGCTGAAAATCCATGCAATTAGTAAGGATTATTTCACAAGTTGACTTGACATGGCAGTAATTCTACATACAGTCAGGTTCAGAACACCCGGGTTCAGGCACATTTCCAGTAACCTGCACTTCTCATTTCTTTCCTGAAGGGATTCTACGTCACTTCTATGTTGAAAAAGTGTCCAAGAGAGAATTTGAAGAACTTCCTTACTTCAAGCAGATAACAAGGACAACCCCTAGTAAGTAAAATTCTGATCTCTTCAGGTATTTATTCTCTATATAATCATAACCATGTAATTATTCTTTTACTCAACACAGTCAAAAAAAGGTAGCGATTTTTCCTCCCTTACATGGCTCCAATATTTTATAAGTTTAGATTTAAATAATCATAATACAGCAATTTAAAATGTAAATACATATAACAGTAGTTCATGTCCAGGCTGTCTCATTCTCTTGCATTTTGATAAAACACAAAATAGGCTGTTTTCTGCCAGTACTGCTATGTCTGAAATATGACTGATGTCAGCAAAGTATCCCAATTCGGCTTTAATTAAGTAACATCTCAAGTTACTCCAATTTTTCAGAAGGGGAAAGGGAAAAAATTCAGAGATTATTAAAGGAGTTATTCTACATACATATAGGTTATATTTGAAAGAAGCCTTTCGTATGTTCTTAACAATGTCTCCATTATTAAAATCTGTCTTGTGAAAGGACATGTAATTCTCTTATAATCTTAATTTAACTTCATTTTTTTGTATTTCATCTACTTTGGGATATGAACTTAATTTGATAGTTGACTTAAAGTATACAGATTTTTAATTCCCAGTTCTTTTGCATTACAACTTGTCATTTTTTCTGAGGTCTCAAATTAGGCAAGGAAGTCTTTTTTTGCAGGAATACTATATTTTTGATAATACAGGCTTAGTGAGAAGCAGACACTTTTTCATGTATAAAGTTTCCTAATTTTTTGCTGTTAGCCTTCCATAAGCTTATCATTGCTATCTGTAATATAGTATTCTAGTTACCAGGAAAGCAGGCATTTCTATTAACATTATCAAAAATGTATAGAAATATTAATATCCAGCAAACACAGTTTGTATGACACACAGCTCATACAATAAGCACAGTTCACAGTGCATGAAACACTTAGACTTGTTGCTTCCCAACTTTTAAATACTTTGGTTTACTATCAGAGTTAAATTTTAATTTCTGTCATATAGCAGAGTATCCAACCTCATAAATGGTTGAATAAATAGAGTAAACTTGCAGTAATACTTAATTAAAGAAAGGAATCATATTCTGGTCCTTGTTTATTATTTTTAACAAAGTTATTTTGCATGGAATATGTTACATGATTGAAAGATACTTTGAATATTTTCCATGGGAGGATTGGACATTCTCTCTTTGACCATTGTGAATCAGTTGGTCTGAAGACTGCTTGTAAATGTCTTCAAAGTTCTCTGTGCCCTTTTCTAAGTCAGTATCTGTCTCCTTTGTATTTTTGTTTTCAGGCCAGTGGAAAATATTTAGCGAGGGAGAAGCTCAGATCAGCCAAATGTGTGAAAGCAGAGTGTGCAGGACTGAGCTCGAGGATTTGGTAAAGGTTTTGTACCTTGAAAAGTCTGAAAAGGGTCACTGTTAAGGGAGACAGCACTGGAGGGAGAAACACAAGAAAACTTATGAAAACTTGGATCTGCAGCTGGACTGCAGGCTTATTTTGCTTAAGTCAACAGTTGCCCTAAAACCCAAAACTATAATGCAGTAATTATTCACATCATGCACAGCAAATTTGCTGCTTTATGTGTAGTGGTCTGTGTCAACTGTTCAAATATCTCCTCCAAAAGACTAGAAGGCTCTGTATTACTGGTGGGGGAAGGAGAAAGAGAGACTGTACTTTCCCAGAGTTGCATTTCTTTACAAGTGAAAAGGAGAAAACAGAACATTTTTATTATTATTATTTGGCAAGTTATTCAAACTAATGAAAAGAAAGACACCTAATAAATGTGCAGGAGCTATGGAGAGCATTATTTCCTGTGCTGAATTTATACCATTTCTGGTGTTGAAATGACTCATGGATTTTTTTTTTTTTTTTTTTTTTTTTTTTTTTTTGTAGTGGAGGAAAAGTACAAGTGATACAATACTTTTTTTGGAGAAATTAAAAAAACAAACAGATTTTGACTAACAAAATCCTAAGCAGCCTGCCTTTGGGATGATGTCTTATGGACTCAGCAAAATGAGTCCATAAACTGAACAGCAGGTGTTAGTGGTAATCACTGTATTTTTCTAGCAATGTGAGCAAGTGCTCACTTTTAAGTGGTTTTCACTGTTTCCTTCACCCACTTCTCTAAAAAATGTTGAGTGTTAGCTCCCTATCACAGTCCTAATAACTTCATTCTTCTGGGCCCTATAAACAAATGGTCTTGGCTGATAAACTGCCTTCTAAAGTGACGTGGAAGAAGGTGGTGAACTGCTTGCAGTAGTTTCAAAACACCTAGAGGGTTAAACCTCTCAGTTAATAGCTCCATAAGTATTGGACAGTACTTAATTTATTTGTTCTAATTTGTTACAACCCAATCTTCTGCATTTTTCTGAGGGTGACCTCTCAATTCTCATGCTCCAAGGACAGCTCTGTCCCATGACAAACACGAAACAGCTACGGCAGGCCTTTAGAACACAGCAGCTCTAGGAAAACTGTTACTTTTTTGAAAAACAAATCTGAGAGATTCTGTTACATTTAGTATAGCATGTCTTCAGAGGGTTTAAGAAAGGTGGTTCTCCTCTGCAGAAAAAGTATAATTTAAAAAATGTTTTCTGGGAAGAGTCACCACAATACTGCACTGCCTCACGGCTGCAATGTTGGATTAAATCCCAAGAAACAAGTGACTCTGCCTGCTTTTGCTCCCATTTTCTACTCCACAAGCAGACAGGAATACTGCTGTTCAAACACACACTAGGGAACAAAGCTTTATGGAAATGTTCTGAGCTAGGGGCTGGGTCTTCACAGGAAGTGAAATCAACAGTGACAGCAAGGATTTTGAGGTTTGTCATTCTGCCAGTGACAGCACTCCAGGGTGTACCCACTTCTAAAGGGAAGAAGGTGTGGGAGGGCTCAATGCTGAATGCCAAAAACCCATTTCAGGCAGAGCTTCATCATCCTGAGCGGATCCTTGCCTTGCCTCCCAGTGCAGCCTCCCAGTGCAGCCCAGGCCTCAGGGCCAGGCTTCTTCCTGCTGCCCAGTCCTGCCTGTGGCAGCAGGAGGAGGGAGAGCCATGCAGGGCTTCCCAGCAATGAGGAGCAAGCAAGGAGCACAGACACGAGGGGGAAGGAAAGGCTGAAGGGAATTAGGGTAATCTGAGGTCCTCAGCGAAACACAACGTTATCCCTAGGCCTGGACAGACAGCAGGTAATATTTAGGAATACTTCCCTCCGTAGCAAGCACTCCACGTAGTTCACTGCATACCAGGAAAGCAGTATCAGTATCAGTAAGAACCAGTTTTCCATGGGCTGCAGGGAAACCCCCCAGGGTCCCTCCATGGCTGCAGGGAAGTCTCTGCTCAGGGCCTAGAGTGCCTCTTCCCTCCCCCTGCCCAGCCCTCAGTTTTCAGGGCTGTTTCTCACACTTTTTCCCTCACTGCCGGCAGTGTTTTGCCCTTTCTTGAACTAGCTTTGCCAAAGGCACTGCCAGCCCAGCTGAGGGGCTCAGCTCTGCCCTGCTCTGGAGGGCCACTGGAGCCAGCCATGTCCGGGGCAGGGCAGCCCCTCAGCTCTCCTCAGAGGAGACCCTGCAGCCCCTGCCAGCACCCAGGCACCTGGGGGTGCACAGCCTCAACTAGCACCTGGCCATGAGAAGTCCCACCTTCAGTAAGAGGGGAGCTGACGGAACTGTCCCACCACCTCTCCATGGGACTGTAGCCTCTGCCTCCTGAAGCCCCATCCTGCTGTTTGAAAGGGGTGTAAGCGTGTCCCAACGGAGTCCTCAGACCTTGCTGCACCAGCGGTTTCTGCAGTGTAAATGTAGGAGAAGCATCTGGCGTTAGCAGCACCTACTGCTCGAGGCATCTACTGTGCTAAAATGTGCTGCAAAGTGCAAAATTTTATAATAAATCTTCTAGTAAGTCATGAATTAACCCTGTCATTCCTTTGGTGAAGACATTGTAAGGAAGAAGTTCTGAGGAACAGTAGTGATCTGGTGGGAAGACCGGCAGTTGATTTGTCACCTCATGAGCATCGTCTGTTTGTAGCAGTAGCTGGTGAAAAAAGACTAAGCGGAAAGTGTACAGTGTTTGAAATTAAGGTTTTTTTTAAGAAGAAGAAGAAGGCAAACTGCTTTTTGTATTTGTGACAGGACAGTTGGAATCCAGATTGTGTATTTATTTTATAATAAACACTTTTTAAGAAAAGCAAAAAAAAACCCACAAGTATCATTTAGTAAAATGCAGTGTTGCATTTTTCCAGTTTCTGGTCACTTAAGACAACAAAATGCACAGTGTCATGTTTTTCATTCTCTTCATGGGATGTGTGTCTGTTACAGTACTTATTTATGTACTTGTTTTATCACTCTGACCTGGTTTGATAAATTAATAAACTCTGAAGTTGGTAATAAAATAAGACATTTTGTGTACCATCTTTATTTGGTTAAGATTTCAGGTTTCAGCTCCCTGGTTGCAGTCCTGCTGCTGTAGCCTCAGAGGAAGCCTGACCCCAGTCAGGGGCAGTACATGGCTACCTGGTATGGCACTGGGTACCAAGCTATGGAAGACTCAGATTCAAGACAAAGAAGGACATGGACCTACTGGACCAAGTCCAGAGGAGGCCACGAAGATGATCAGAGGGCTGGAGCACTTGTCCTACGAAGACAGGCTGAGAGAGTTGAGGTTGTTCAGCTTGGAGAAGAGAAGGCTCCAGGGAGACCATATAACCACTTCCAGTACCTAAAGAGGCTACAGAAAAGATGGGGAGGGTCTCTTATCAGGGAGTGGAGCAATAGGAGGAGGGAGTACGGTTTTAAACTGAAAGAGGGATGATTTAGATTAGACATTAGGAAGAAATTCTTTACTGTGAGGGTGGTGAGACATGAACAGGCTGCCCAGATAAGCTGTAGATGCCCCATCCCTGGAGGTGTTCAAGGCCAGGCTGGATGGGTCTTTGAGTAATCTGGTGTAATGAGAGGTGTTCCTGCCCACGGCAGAGGGTTGGAACAAGATGATCTTTAAGTTCCCTTCCAACTCCAACTATTCTATGATTCTATTATAATCTCCAGAGCCACAACTGTTTGCTTTCAGCACTTAGTAGGGCAACAATAGTATACTGGGGAGACAGCACAGGACCTGCAATATATAGATTTTCTGCTCAGAGGTATGTGTGACCTTTGGGAAATATCCAATTTAATACAGCTTTCACATACCCAGCATGATTAATTTTGAAAATCAAAGCATTGTCATCCATATACGGAAACCAACTAAAAAAAGAAGCATTAACAACTGAGAGCAAACACTGCTTTACAGGAAGATACTGCTTTCACTGAATTTCACTGAATTTTTTTTAGAGTTGAAAGGGACCATAGAGATCATCTAGGCCAACTCCCCTAGAGCATGTTAGAGCATGTTACTCAGGACTACATCCAGGTGGGTCTTGAAAATCTCCAAAGAAGGGGACTCCACAACCTCCCTGGACAGCCTGTTCCAGGGGTCTGTCACTCTCACTGTGAAGCAGTTTTTCCTCATATTTGAGTGGAACCTCCTCTGTTCCAACGTGTGCCCATTGCTCCTCGTCCTCTCACTGGCAACCACTGAAAAAAGTCTGGCTCCCTCCCTTTAGATACTTATAAGTATTGATAAGGTCTCTCCTCAGCCTTCTCCAGGCTAAAGAGTCCCAGCTCTCTCAGCCTTTCCTCATAAGGGAGATGCTCCAATCCTTGAGTCATCTTCGTTGCCCTTTGCTGGACTATTTCCAGTAGTTCCCTGTCTGTCTTGAACTGGGGAGCCCAGAACTGGATGCAGTATTCCAGTTGTGGCCTCGCCAGTGCAGAGTAGAGGGGGAAAATTACTTCCCTCGACCTACTGGCCACGCTTTTCCCTATGCAGCCCAGGATTTCGTTGGCCTTCCTGGCCACAAGAGCACACCACTGGCTCATTGTCATTTTGCTGTCTACCAGGACCCCCAGATCTTTCTCTTCGGAAATTTCTGGGTAATATATATTCAAAGCTCAAAATAATTGGGGAAATGTTGATGGAATCAATCTGTGCTAATGAGTAAAATGAGATGGTCTTAAGAAACATAAGAAAAAAGTATGAAACATTACCTCAGACATGGCTAGCAGCATAATTAAAATGGAGAGTATCAGCCCTGTTCTACAGTAAATCTCTTTGAATCAATACATACATCAAATCTGAAATTAAAGATGTCTCTGGAAATTCTTCATTAAATTAATTTCTGTTCTTTTATCACAATCTGCGTATTCATCTTAGCCACCTTTTTATTTTAGCAAGACATCTGTTACAAGAAGCCTTTCCAAGAAGACACATCCTAGGCATGCACACCTGCTCTGCTCTGATCTCCTGTACCAGTCCCCTTCTCCAGGCCTAACACTCTGAGGGGCGTTCAGTAGCTGCAGACTTAAAGTCACTAATAGTCAGGGTTTCACAGCTGCATCCCCATTCTCTTAATTTCATAACATCCAAACACTTTTAAGCAGCATACTAAATCTTAATTCTCACTTCACTCCTGTTCCTCTCTCATGTAACACAGATCTTCCCTGACACCACGTAGTTCTGCAGATCTGGAGGGGCTGGGGTCCGAGATTCGCTGCAATGTTCTTCTGCAATTACTTTTACATATAGTTACACAAGTACAAGAGAAATAATATATCAGCCTAACGCTCTCATCTTCACACTCTCTCCATTAGAAAAAAAAGGTCAAGCCATTTCACAACTCAGATGATGAGTACTTCCAAAATAATTGATAACACATGAAGTATTTGCGTAATATTGGTGTGCTCTGGTGCCTATTGTGTTATCCATTTAAGATAAAAGCCAACATTTTTGAGATTTATTGTGGGAAGGGTGAAAATTGACAAAGTTAATCCTTATTTCCATTTATTGCTTTTGTTTGGGGTTTGAAAAATGTCTTCATCTTCTGATCTGAGGTTTTGGAATGTTTTACTTCTTGGGTAAAGTATGTCTGCAACTACATGAGTATATGAGTATGAACCCACAACCCTGCCCTTCTCACATAACACCAACCCAACTGTGAGCAAGAATGCAAAGCATCCAAAGCAAAAACAAATAATTGATTTTAACCCAGCAAAGCAGTTTTTAATGTAGACACACCGGATGACAGTTCAGCTTTTTCAGAAAAGGCAGCGAGCCTGATTTCACTGCAACTCAAAGTGAAAACTCCCATTCTGTCCTCAAATGACCTCAGTTCAAGAAACAGATAGTACATCACATTAAGCTTTAAGTGTACCTAACCGCTTCTCAAACAGCACCCACAGTTAGTTGACCTCTTCACCAAGATCAGTTCTATCCCCTATAAATTTACTTCTCCTGCTTCTCTCTTCTTTATTTGTTTCAGGATCACAAAAATTCAGGGGTGTAAAGGCCATGATTAATTACAACTGTACCCTATTCCCACTGAAGTAAATACCAAGACTCCCAATCCCTTTAAGAAGGGGTCCCTGAAGAACTCATACTGGTATATACTGTACTGGCATTAAACACATTTTAGTATGCTCTAGTACTTAGTGTGTACCAAAGGTACATCTTAGGACTTTTCACAGATTCCCAAGCACTTAATATTCCTTAGCCAGCACTGTTACTCCAGCCTGTTTCTCCAGCTCACTTCTCCCCTCTGCCAACAGCTAGGATGGGACAGTGAATGCGAGTCCTAATTTTGGAGGCATAAATAGGAGACAAGTGATGCTTAAGATTTATGTACTTGGGTATTTTTGCTCCACATCTCCAACGGTAAGATTCAGACTTTTTCGTTAAAAAAATCTAACTTGAAATGAATCTGGTATTTCTTTTTCATTTCCTCTACTGATGAGTTGTGCAGCACGGCCAAGTTCCATGCTGTTCAACACACAGTTTGAGGTAGCTGCAGTTCAATAGAGAATTAAATATTTCCTATGTAAACTTTTCACAGCATACGCAGGGTGGAATGGGAAATGCTGCAGAAGCATCAAACAAGAAAAGTGAGGTCTTGGGCCAGTTTTTTCATTAGTTAAAATAAAAGACATTATGTAGAAGTATTTATAGTTATGGCTGCATAACTACCTCATAAACTAATAGACAACAGTCATCAACTAATCAATCTTCACGAAGATCTTCCCAGAAAAAGGCAGATTTGATTGTAAGTATGGTTATTTAGTTAACAAAAAATTATTCTTAGAGTGACATGTGCAGCTCCAAGTGATGATAGGTTCCAGAAAGCTGTGTTTCGGTATCTGAGATCATGTTTTCAATTCTGTGCTATTAGAAAATATTTTCTTGCTTTGAATGCCATATTATATATTCACATGAGCTAAATCTCACAAAATCTTTGCTTTTAAATCTAGCCACACAGTGGCATCCTTTCAAAAATGGTCCAATGACAGCATTAAAAAACATTAGAGGATGTTTACAATCACAACTGATTATCCACTAAGTTTAACTTTACCATTTATATTAATGCAAAACAGCTGTAAAATTGTGCAACCAAATACTACCAGTAGCCCTTTTCACTCACTTCACACTATGTAAATTACTATAACCAAGTCTAAATTAAAAAAAAAAAAGTTATTTTGAGCTTCAGCAAATGTGTTAAATTTCTGGAAATAAAAAACATGCTGCTATTTTGTTTGAAAGACTTAGTTTATAAATTATGGATTATATTCACAAGCAAGAGGAAAAACCTGCAGATTTTGTTCTGAATTCAAAGAACATTCTGCCTAGAGTCTTTTTTATTTTGCAATCATAAATCACTGAAAGATTCAATTGATCATAATGGTCAAAGCCTAGAGAGACTTAAGAACTTGCAACAGTTTTTCCTACCCAGATTTTTCTTCTTAATTCAAAGTCAGACATTTTTTAGAGACCTTTGCACTGATGAATCCCTGCTGAAGAGACTGGGCTCTTCCCATGACATCAGCTTATAACAAGCTCCCAATTTCTTTATAGTCAGCATGTGTTGGGAATTATTTACCCCATCTAAATGATGTTCATGATGAGATCACTCTTTATTAAGAAAAAGGTATCATAACTACCATGCTTGTGATGATCACAGCTTATATTAAGACATAGAGTGCCTAAGAAAATGTAGTCACTAATTTAGTTTTCAAGCCAGAAGTTAAGCAAACCCTAGAGAAACTGAAGAGCAGAGAAACTCTTAGCAACTGCAAAACTGCAGTTGAATACTAAATGCTGAAAATTGGCACTGCTTTTTCTGGCATCTCAACCAAGTAGCATATTTCTTAAGACAGATTTTATCTTTTTGTCCATGATTAAAATATTGAAAGGAGCATTTGCTAGAACAGTACCTCGAGAATGAAGCTCCAGCAAAATCAATCTGTTGGAAGATTCTTGGAGCCAAGAATCCAGTAACAGCCAAATGGGCTTCTCCAGATCTTTGATTACACAGCTTATGCGTACCAGAAACTCACTGCCTGACACTGTTCCCTTAAAATAAGTTTCCCTGTAAATCTACAGTGTAGTCATGATAAATTTTGAAGGATTTTGTGAAACTTGGTAGAAAAAGATATATCAAGGGGGATTTCAAAGGAAATTATCAGACTAAATTCTGAGTGGTCTGTCTGCCTTTTAGAGGGACATCTGACACAATAGTGAAATGTGAAGTTCAATCTGGACAGAAGACACAAGCGAAAATTGGAAAAAATTTGGCATTGTTTGTTACAAGTGTAAAGAGAAAGTTTTTTCTCAACTTCACATTTTATTTTTAAATTGCAATTTTCTGAGCCATTGCAAATCATTCATTGCTCCTCCTGCTGAACAACCTGTGAAATCTTAATAGATTTCCAGATGTTCCCAGGAGACTGCTTAGCCCAGAGGACTAATAAAGAGAATAGAGTAGATGTCACTTTGAGTTCTACTTCAGAGCAATGGGATTAATCCAGCAGAGTTTTATTTCCATGTCAGAAAATGCATCCAATGACTTTGCCTGTAAATAAAGACTGCTCTGGTCTATTGCATGAAAAGCAGTTAAGGTGAACCCCAGGATCTCTTCTAGGGCTGCCTCAATCAGCCAACATATCTTAAAGCCACTGATAGTGGTCTATAATAAGCCAGATAACATATATTAACAAAAAAAGTTCAAAAAATATAGGCTTCTCCCTTGTATCAAAACAACCTCATTTCTACCAAGTGTCTCCTCTCTGCCAGCATCCTTCATGTGCTAGACCTAAGGGCACCATATTCTTGTACCTATTCTGCTCTGAAAAAAAAATCTGATAAAACCAAAAACAGCAGAAGAGTCAAAATCTACTACTAAGAACTTTTGGTGCCTTATCTGGGAGAAACGCTGTAAAATTCCAGCTCTGCTGCCCCAGAAATCAAAAAAGATCCTGACCCATTTCTGCAAAAACTTGTCAAAAGCCAATCTGCCCCTTCTAACAGCAGATTTTTTCACTAATTGCCAACTGAGAGAGAATCCCCAACAGAAAGTTGGCAATTAGGCATGTGAGACCTCAGAATAATATAATGCTTGACAATAAGCTTTTGACTTAAAACAGGTAGTCCAACAAGTTGAATGTTATAGATCGAAGGGTTTTCATTTCTGACAAAGCTTCAGGTGTCATATAATCACAAGCTTTACAATTTGAAGGTTTGACTATGCATAGGAGATGCCAAAATCAGGGAGGAAATGAGAAAATTCAACATAACCCCTTCAAAATGAGCTTTTAAGTAACTTAAAATAGACTGGTGTGCTCTTTTTTACATCTTCAATTTTGCCCTATAAATGAACTACTTTGGATATGTTTAAGTCTCTTTTCTCCATCATAAAATCTCAGTAAGTCCTCACTGGAAACACATAATCTTCCACTATCTATCTTGTATAAAATTAATTTTTCCAAAATAATAACAAATAAAATAGGGTGAAGACAAGCTTAAGGCAGTGATGGGACTCTTTTATGAAGTGAATAAGTGCTCTCTGTGCCAATACAGTCTATTTCATCACAGCCTAACATTTTAATTATGTATATAGCTAAGCAGACTTGCTTGCATTGGCTTAATTATTCTCCATGATAATATGAACAAAGGGCCTCTGTTAAAGTAATCAACAAAAATTTTAGCTGGCTGAGTTTCCTCAAATGTTCCAAGAGCAATGAAAGATCTGATCATTAAGCATTTACTGCCCCTGAGAGCTATTTTAAACCTGTTCCCTTCATATCACAGCTGGCCCTTTGAGTAGCCTCAAATTCTTTTTATCTGAAAGCCCTAGTGAGGCAGAACAAAAGAACATTTCTCGTTTGGAGTGAGCTGTCTGTGTCATCTGTATGATGTTCACTAGCAGGAGATGTCTATCTTAATGAGCTTTTGGTCAGGAGCAGCACTGCCACTTTCTAACTTTTGTCCAGTTCACAGGACTCCTGATGCAGGGCGCTCTGGATGTGTTAGAATTGTAAATGAGCCCCAGCAACTGCACATTGCAAAGGGATCCCACAATAACAATTAAGCAATAGTCTCTGCTGTTGTGGGCCTCTACTGCCAGATAATTGACCACGACGGGAGCTATGCAGAGAACCCACGCTGAAGGCAAGGACACATAACAGAAGTGAAGGTTCATTATCTTGCAATGAAAGGGAAGTTAGCACCAATGGGAACCGGGTTTTAAAGGACCAAAGGGTTAAAGCTTTCACATTTTGGAGGCATTTACCATTAATTTCTTCTTTGCCCAACAGAAGCCAGAGTTCTGAAATACAGTGCATTTAACGGGCCCTGGGAATCAGATCAGTGGTAGCCATGTAAGCATCCCACAACTCCCACAACTCCACAACTACCCATGTATGCAGTAGAAGAGAGTCCAAGAATGGACTAGAAAGTTGTACCGAATGTGTGTCTTTATTAAAAAGCTCCAAAAGCTTTCCATGTAAAATCTGAAAGCTTGGGGAGAAAACCAACAGCCAACATATTACAACAAGGGAGGATCTCTCTGGTACCCTGTGAGAGTTGAAGTCCATGTATGTCACAGTTTAACCCCAGCTGGCAACCAAGCACCACACAGCTGCTCACTCTTCCCTCCCTCAGGATAGGGAAGAGAATCAGAAGGGTAAAAGTGAGAAAACCCCTAAGTTTAGATGAAGACAGCTTAATCAGTAAAGCAAAAGCCACACATGCAAGCAAAGGAAAGCAAGGAATTGAATGACTACTTCCCATCATCAAGCAGGTGTTCAGCCGTTTTGAGGAAAACAGGGCTCCATCACACATAATGGTTACTTGGGAAGACAAACACCATGACTCTGAACGTCCCCTGTTTCCTTCTTCTTCACCCAGCTTTATTGCTGAGCATGACATCATATGGGGGAATATCCCTTTGGTCAGTTGGGGCCAGCCGTTCTGGCTGTGTCCCTCCAACAGAGATAGAGGGGAAGAGAACTACAGGAGTCATCCAGCACCATGGTAGGCATTTACACAAACTTGAGTATAAGAAGTTCCATCTAAACATGAGCAGGAACTTCTTTACTGTGAGAGCGGTAGAGCCCTGTAAGAGGCTGCCCAGAGAGGTGGGGGAGTCTCCTCTGGAGACATTCAAAACCCGCCTGGACAAGTTCCTGTGCAACGTGCTCTAGGTAGACCTGCTTCGGCAGGGAGGTTGGACTAGATGATCTTCAGAGGTCCCTTCCATCCCCATATGATTCTATGATTCTACATAATTTCTGCCTTGAGTTGTTTTTCAAATAGCCATTTTTCAATAGGTATTCTTCCTGAACAAAATATGCAAAAATATTGGAGATAAACACAGCAAGAAAGAATTCAGGAAGTTCTAAAAATCTGTTAACTTATTGTATGAGTGGCAGATTTAAGAAGGGGGCGGGGGCAGGAGAGTGAAAGGAAATAGGTCCAGTGTAGTTTCAGGCAGCCCAGGGAGTATACGTTTCATCTCTGCGATGGAGCAGAAGCTGTAGCACTATATAATGCCCACGTCATCACCACAGCTAGTTCAGTCTCACATCCAACATGTACCAATGTGATACTCCTCCTGTTCAGTACAGTCTTTACTCTTGAAGCCACGCTCCTACTTTGCACTCAGCCTTCTGCTTCCTGCTCTGCCCAAGTGTCTCAGCCCCATACCCCGTTCATCCTAATTCTCTTCCCTGCCCCTATCACTTCTGCTAACAGGCCTTACAATTTTCCTTAGGCTTGTCAGTCCTTCTTTCCTTTGAGTTCCTCAGAAGAACTCAGAAGAAAAATCTTATTTAGGTAGTTGATCATATGAGTGAAAAGGCAGTGGTGATAGATGATCATTTTGAATAAACTTGTTCCACTTGAATTTCAGGAAAAACTTTTTCACGGTGAGGGTGACAGAGC